>JAOVVI020006327.1:0-15729 GCA_028571085.2 Nepenthes alata | reverse complement strand
AGCCCTTAAAGGATGCCATCCAAAGTTATACTTATCTTTATAACTATTAACTAATATTATTGCCTCCCGACTCATGTAATGATCATCTCTGATTTAAATTTCACTAGTGGGCTCCTCTATACCATCCTTTATCTCATTTTGATAATTCATTTGACTTTCTGACTTAGAATAAATTTTTCCAAGAATGACAACTCCTAAGAATGAGATTTTCAAGTCTCAAGACCCAAATTTGTAATTATCACTAATCTAGCTCAAGAATTGATCACTTCAATTTTTTTTTGAATTAATTGAATTCAAAACTTTATCTGTCCCAAAAAGAAAATCTTGCAAAGATCAAGATATGAACATAAAAAATCATGATCAAGCAAATAATAAATCAATTAACTCAATCCTTACTTGAACTCATTACTTAATATAAATTAATCAGTCCTAGGAAAATAGACAATGAACTAGACGTAGGAAATCTAATTTCCTACCGTAAGATGATATCCGAAATATCTCTAATAGATGATCGGGCCAACTCCTATAGACGATTAGTTTCTAGCTTCCTTCTCCAAATTCAAGGCAGTGATCTTTAACACTATCCAAGTAATGGTTATAATATAATTATGTTGTCCAAGGAAGTTATTCAAGAGATTGACATGATTTCTGGGTTTTACACTGCAAACACAAGTCTTTTAAAGAAGGCATAAGTCTTGGAATCGAGAATCTGTAATTTTGGAGTATAACAGCTATTGGTAAACATGTTTTGGTACAGCTCCATGGCCAATAAAGCAACCAAATTCCGAGGAAATGGATACACTCCAACATATCAAGGGCAAAGATATTTTTGTGAATACAGGTAAAAAAATGGAAGCAACCAAGGGTTGAAATAAAATTATGGAAACAGAGATTGTTTTCTATAGTAATAAAGATAAAATAGAATTTAGATAAATGAAGAGATACAGCTATTGACAACTTTACAACTGATACTGCATGAGTTCCTTTGATAGCAAGGAGATAGAGCGTATGGGTAAAATAAAATCTGGAGCAAGCTCACAATCCCAGGACATCCTTCATCGTGCAGCAATCCTAGAATTAGAAATGCAAGTATTGATAAGTATTCCAATCAGTTAGAAATAACAACCAAGATCCACGAAACTCCAATCTTAGAGTTCTCATAGGGACAAATCCAATCGATAACTGCTTCGACTATTGCTAAATTTATAACTATACTTAATACTTAAATAAAATCGTCTAGACTTGCCATCCCTTAACCTAAATTTTTAGACCATAGTGTTGATAATTCAATATATGCCCTCAAATTTCGACAGACAATCTTTAATTTATTAATAATAATAATTATTATTATTTATTCATTTATTGTATCCTTAAAGCAATCCCTAATATCCCAAATACTCATAATGCTACCTAAATGTTGCATAACCTTTTCAATGAGGGGTCAAATTATGAAGGATGTCCTCGATCATGGACTATCTTCTTGGGCATTATATACTTATACTAAATATATATATTCAAGTGCTTTTGATCAATACTAGATAAGTAACCTTTTTTTTTTTTTGAAATGGATACTACTGGTGCAAGATTTTAAAGTTTTAGAACAGTCTTTAAACGATAAATAAAAAGAAAGAACACTAAAGTCGCGAAATATGTTGAACTAGATTCTAACCATTATAGGACATAGCACCTAAGGTATGTATACTACCTCCATCGGTATGAGACAAAGCTTGTACTTGTGATCGGGACTGGTGTACACTTTATCTGGGCTCTAAGATTGTCATCTATAGTGCCGAACTTCCCATTACTTGGCGAAATGTCCTGACTGGTAACAACGCAATATAGTCAAGGGATCTGTTAGCTTGCTGGAGATATCATCACCGTCGTCGTTGTTGTAGTCGTCTTGCAACATTTGGTAATAGAGCCGATCTTCCCACACTTAAAACAATGCTGCTTGTTGTGAGGATAGCTAATCGTTCGCTACTTAATTGATGATAATGGTGATGGCTCACTCCCAAAATATGGAGTAACCAACTTCGACTGCCCATTCTTATCCAATGTTGAAGCATTAGAAGTAGATATCTTTTCCATCTGTGAGTTGCAAGTCAAAGTGTGAATACCTTGGTCTATAAGTTGGGCCATTTGTTGCAGTGCTCGTAAAACTACAGAATTCTCCGCATGGTTGCCATCGGAAGCTCTTGATAAGTCTGTTGTATTCGTAGTTTGTTGTTGTGACATCCTACAAAAATAAAGAGCTTAAAGTAACCCTAATCTAATATTTTTAAAGTCATCCACAAACTATCTATCTAAACTCTCAACTGATTTTAAGTACAAAGATATAAATTCGGTCCATTAATCAGAGTTCACCACAATATTATAAGTCCTCAAACTACTTGACACATCACAATTCTTTGTTTGACACATCATCCTCAGTACTATCTTGCTGCAACAAATCCTTCAGATTCTTCAACATCTTCCCGCGCATCACTTTAGAGGTCGAATCTCGAGCTCTTTGTCTATTAATTCATCAATGATGAATAAATTACGGAGACGATTATCCATCCGATCACAATGATAAGTGAAAATGGGCAATCCTTGAGTCTTTCTCTCATCCCAATCGCAGCTTCAAATCTCTTCACGACCAGCATCTTCACTACCAACAAAATCATACTTGCACTCCATATCTTTTCTTCTAGTAGAGGTTGTCCCCTAAGCGTCCACAACTTCTCTTACGAAGATAAATGAATTTACTTGACTTGAACTTCTTCAACTTCATCTGAAACTTTCAATCTTGAAGAATCTTCATTCCTTTAATCGAATACAACGATCACTGTTCGCTTGCATCTCTCGGCTAAAACCTCCTTCTACTTCGCGAGATTTCAGACTAATTTACTTTATCACCTACCATTCTATTGACCAAAATCTCCTTCTACTCCACGAGATTTCGGACCGGCATCACCCAAGGCCGCTACTTCTCTTCCAAAATCGCAAAATCAAACAAAATCTTCACATATCAGCAGAAATTAAATAAAATTCTCCTTCTGCTGCTATATCAATCCACCCATTATGTCGTTCAAGCGACACATCGTAATCAAATTATCATCCTTCTAATCTAAACCCAAACCTCCACAAGTCGCCCTTTCGATTCAAATCAAAGTTCCAACAATCAAAATTTTCTATTATTCGTGAAAGACAGTACTTATCATACCCAAATCTTCAACCAATTATTTATTCAAAATTACAAAAAGCATCCCACCTTACGAATTTTCTCTTATACCACTTCTGTCACAAACTTGGACCAAACAGGTCGATTGAATAATTAATTATAATTTTTAAAATTTAAAATCTCAAATAAATTTAACAGATAATACTAAATCCTAAAATTCAGATGTGACAAATCAAAAGATAGAGGATCCGACAAATCAAAACCCACACAGGACCTCATCAGACAACCGTCCGGAGAACATAAATACGATCAACTTTACAATCATCGTAAGGGAGGAAACAATTTCAACTAAAATTATAAATCAGATACAGTATAACATCCCAATTGTTCTCAAAATATATCGATGGGCCTATATGCAGCCAATTTCATAATCCAATCATAACAAATACTAATTTAAACCATAATAAAACTAAAACTCACTAAAACAGTTGAATGGCTGACAGATCGCGACCATGCTCCTACACTGCATCCGAATCTTCTACTCTGAAGGAATAAAACAAAAAAAATGAGTTTAATACTCAGCAAGTATCATAATTAAACAAAGAAAGTTTAATAAATCAGATTGAAAGTCAAATGAATGAAAATTCGTTCAAATGACAAGATAAACCCAAATCGCCGATATAACAAATTCAATAAAAATCCAAGATCCAGAATTCAAAATTCAATGATAATCTCGTACTCAAATCAAGTATTCAAAACCAAATAAATGTCCACATTCCAAAATAGTCCTGGTCAAGATGTATATATATATAAATATACATATAACCGAAACAGAGATGATCCGAACCAATTCCAAAGTCGATATTGATCCGAGTCCAAATCCAAGTCCGAGTCTAAGTCCAAATCTAATGCCCGATCAGCTTGTATTTTGGGCAAGAATCCGATAGCCGGATAATCTAATAGCGTGCACAGAAGCCAAAGCAGCACAGTGACAAATATTTCAAAGGTTCGGATCAAAACATAAAATTAAAATTACTTGTACGAGACAAACCAAGCCCAATTATAGGCAAAATTGGCGAATCTCAAATCCAAATCCAAAAATCTATATCCAAATTAATGTCCAATACCAATCAATGTAAAAATATAAATTATGTACCAAATCTGGGTTCTAATTATTTAAAAACTAGCTTAATGAAGGGTTATACATAATCCCGGTAACCTTAGGCCAAAATCCATGTATTGTGTACCCATAGATAAGGTTGCTCACTATATTTTACCACTCGCAGTTTTGAGTACATTCCTCAAACTTGTCAAATATATTAAGACGTTCGAATATATTCTAAGGTCAAATTAAATTATCCAAATGGGAAGAGTCACTACTCCAAGCTTTTCCAGCCGGCGGAAAGGGATTTCCAAATAAATCTCCTCGTCGGAAGCTGGCCAGAGTCCAATAATCCAAATCCAAACGTAATAACCACAACTCGGCTCAACCCATGCAAGTTTCGTGTACATTTTCGTTACACATACTGATATAAATATACACTAAATCTAATAAAATTTTTAACCTTTCAGAAAAATATAAAATCCTCCAAAAAGTATAAAACCCATGTCAGAACCCCCAAAATCAATCATTAAATTACACATGCATGTTCTGAATAAATAAACAGGTATACAAAATATATGTATGTTAATAAAAAATTCAAATTGTGTCTAAAATAAATTAGAAATTAAATCAGACCAAAAAGATAATTTACAGATACTTTCCTCGACTTTATACTTTATCGATTTGAAAAATGGATGCTCTGGGATATCCAATCGTGCACCTCAACCTCACTGTCGCGCTACCGTGACTCACCCGCGCTCTCCCTTCCTTGCTGCGCAACTTCTGCACACACCACGGCTCCCCAATAGCCGTCACCGGTCACCAACGTGCCACCACCGGTCACCGCCGTGCCACCATCGGCCGCCGCCAACCACCGCTGCTTTGCCTCTTCCCTACGCCGAGCTCTCCCCTCTCATCTGCATCCTTTCTCCTTCACTGACGCGCCTCCCACATCGCACCCAAGCCCTCTCTCTCTCACTGCGCAGTTCTGCGCACAACCAAGCTCACCCATAGCCGTCGCCGATCACCAGCATAACACCACCGACCGTCGACGACCACCATGGCTTCACCCTCCGACCGCCGCTGCAAATGCCGCCGACAGCAACCGTCGGCTTCGATGGCTTCTCCTCACCGCACCTCCACCGACTCACTTATGGCCATCAATGACCAAGCTCCCCGTGCCGACTTTTCCGTCCGACGCCGACGTCGCTGCTTCCTCTTCCTCCTTGCGCGGCGCCAAAATTTGGCGCCCCGAAACCCCTTCTCTCTCCTCTATTTCTTTCCTCTTTCTCTGCTGAACCCCAATCCTTATCTTTTGCATTCTTCTTTTTTTATTCATTTTCTTATTTTCTTTTTTTGTTATATATATATATAATATTATAAAAATATTATTATTATATATTATTATTTTATTTTTTTAAAAAAATTTCTTTTATTCTAAAATTGAGATCGCTATTTGGGCGATAACACGGGTGTACCTCGGACGCCAACCCGACTGATCAAATTAGTCCAACGAGGAGGCCTCACAAGTTGGACTAGTTTCTGTCTTCGCAAGGAGATGAGATTACCCGTATGATGCAGGCTTAGGGCAATCTCGTGGCGGAGGAGATGGAGTGTCGCGTTAATGTTGCAGTTGGAGATGCGCTACAAAATCAAGCGCGAGCCAACGATCTCAACTAGGCCCTATTGAAGTCTGATACCATGCTACAGGAAGTCTCTGTCGCACACGCACGAGCCATGGAGAGGATTGTGGCACTCAAAGACGAGTTGAGGACATGGTTTCGCTTTGAAGAGGTGGTTGTTGCTCGGGAGGAGCGGTTCCAGGCGAGAATTTTCTTCAGAAAGAGGATTGTTTCCTTGGCAAATCCCCATTTTCCTGTCGGCTTCTTGGACTTGAGGAATGCCGATGCTTATCGCCGATCAAAGTTAATCAAATATCCGATCAGGCGCGGTCGGAGTCCTGTGCCACGTCCCCTAAGGGATCCTCCGTCTATGGGTAGTGATCGAGATGAATCGTAGGTGTAGACAATTTCTTGTTTGCATGGGGCCTTTGAATTCCCTTAGAAGTATGTTTACGGCGATGTACATTTTTGTGAATACAAGCATATCCTTTTTTTTTTGTTTGATAACGCTTCTGTTTTGGTTGGTGATGCCTAGATTGTAATTCTAGGCGTCTTGTCTACTGTTGGAGCATTCAGCGTTCTCTTACGCTTTTCTCTGATTTATTGACCATTGTGGACTGACTATGCTATCTCCCATGGGAGGAGGTCGTTGCACGCGTACTATGAAAGCCCTCTAAGGTTTTGTGTTCGACCGTGAACGAGCCGCTTGGTATGGGATCAAGGTTTCATTCGACTGCTAACGAGCCGCTTGGTATGAGACCGAAGTTTAGTCCAACCGCATATGAGCCGCTTGGTATGGGACCAAGGTTTAATCCGATCGCTTACAGGCCGCTTGGCATGGGACCAATGTTTAATCTGACCACTTACGGGCTACTAGGTATAGGACCAAGGTTTAATTCGATCACTTACAAGTCGCTTGGTATGAAACCAAGGTTTAATCGCATGTGCGCGAAAGCCTGCCTGATTTAGGGGCAATTTAGGTCGTCTGCTTCCATACAATTTCACGCAATCATTCATATGAGAAAAAAAAGGAATAAAGACGCTGCAATATGCAGAAAGAAGAATTATTTTATTAATCATTGTATGATATTACATGCAAACTTTAAGCCACATAGATCACCTACATGGACCTAGTGCAAACCTTATTGAAAAAAAACGTTTCAGAGGGACGGCATTCTACGTCCTTGGAAGCAGCTTTCCGTTTTGGATTCAAAGCTTGTATACTTCGTTCCATAGAACATCTGAGATGTGGAACCAGCCTTCACAATTTGAGAAAAGTTTGTTCCTGTTGGCTGTCTTGCGCGTGGCTTTTATGCTCTACAAGATTAGGTCTCCCATTTTGAATTGTCGTGTTTTTACCTATTTTTTATAATAGCGGGGAATTTACTGTTGGTAGGCTATCGTACGCCTCCTGGCCGCGTCCCATGCTTCCTCCAATAGGTCTAAGTGCTCCTTGAGTCCCTGGGAGTTACTGTGTGGATCAAAGGCCTCGACCCGGAGACTCGGGAGCCCGATCTCGACCAGGATGATAGCCTCAATTCTGTAGCACAAACTAAGAGACATCTCTCGCGTTGGCTCTTTGGGAGTTGTTCGACATGACCACAACACGTAGGGTAGTTTGTTAACTCAGGAGCCCCTGCGTCTTCCAACTTGGTATTCAGTTCGTGCATTAGTGTCCAGTTGGTGACCTCCACCTGCCCATTCGTTTATGGATATACTATCGAAGTATGGATCAATCTAACGTCCAAACTGGAGCAATATTTGGTGAAGTGCTTGTTGATGAATTGGGTTCCGTTGACGATCATGATAGCCTCAGGAATCCCAAATCTGCAGGTTATATTCTATCGGATGAACTTTGTCGCATTTTGCTCAGTTATTCTGGCCAGCAGAATGGCCTCGACCCACTTTGTGAAGTGATCCATACCCACAATGACGAACATCCTCTGCATGGACATGATGGGAAATAGATTGAGAATGTTGAGTCCCCATTGTGCGAATGGCGAGGGCGCCTGAAGCACTCTCAGCTCTGTGGACGATTGGTGGCGAAGATTGCCATGGATTTGTCAATTATCGCACCACCTCACAAAATCCATGACGTCCTTTTTCACGACTGGCAAGTAGTATCCTTGGCGCATCACCTTGAAGACTAGGTTCTTACCACCGATGTGCGACCCATAGATTCCGAGGTGGACCTCACCCAATGCGTAGTCGGCCTCCTTCGGAGTAAGGCACCGGAGGTATAGGGTTGAGTTTCCACGGCAGTATAACTTTTCGTCAACAATGGTATACCAGCCAGCTGCCTTCTTTATTTGCTTTGCCTCGTCCGGAGTTTCTGGCAGGAAACCGTCCGTGAGGTACCTCCAATAGGGCGACATCCAATTTTTGCCGTCGGAAACCTACATCGCTTCTTGCTCATCTATGTTGGGAGTGCTCAAAATATCTTGCATGTCTCTCGAATACTGTTTTGAATTTTTGTCCGCTGCTACCCTTGCAAGTTGGTCGGCCTTCCAATTTTTAGCTATTGGGATATGAACCAGGTTGAGCTTGTTGAACCTATGGATTGCACTCTTTGCTTTAGCTAGGTATTTGGCCAATAGAGGGTTACACGCATCGAAACTTTCGTGGATATAGTTGATAACCAGCTCTAAGTCACTGTAGACTTTCAAGTGTCTAATTGAGCACTCCTTAGTGAGCCGCAATGCTGCGAGTATGGTTTTGTATTTGGCAACATTATTGATGGGTGGGAAACCAAGCTTCAAGGAATATTTATCTTCGAACCCGTCAGGGGTCCTGTAACGGACTGTATATTTTGCTGAAAATTTGGTAGCATTCCGTTTATAATATGGACATCCGCCAATTCTAAACATGTACAAATCTTTGTACAGCAACCACAAAATAAACACAGGATCCCAACTTCCACAATAACAACAGATGGCACCAACGTCGACTCAGATAAGATGCCAACTAAGTAACCAAATATAACCATAAAAACCTGTGGAAGTACAAATATTCATCATATACAACAAAAAACTAAACTACGTAACTATCATCATGATCATTACATACATCAGTAACATGAGTATCAAAATAAATAATACAAGTTCTCCATCTCATACAAAATTATAAAACTAAGTCCCAAAAAGTTATGCAATTGATATCTGCTACCTATCCTGCGCCTACGGCCTACTCGGACTCGTCAGATATAAGAACGTACTGATCTCGAAGGAAGAAAGAACTAAAGGTGGGCCAAATACTCAATAAATGAAACATAAACAAATACTAAACAATATATATTCAGATGAAATGGGTATGGGATGGGAACAATAAGTAGGGATGCATGAAGATATGAAACATGATTCAATACACTTACCGATTTACATTTATTTTTACTGATTAGGGCCAGTAGGCCTTACTAATTAAAAGTGCGGGAGAATGAGAAAATAATCATAATATGCTGCATGATCTAAGGTCGTGAGCTTTTATTTTAGGCTAAGAGGGGGGGACATCTACATATCATGCCTGTAGACAGGCCAATAATAATATGTCCCCATGTCTCTCGGGGTCTAGAGGCAGTTCATCGTCCTTCCACAGTATTATCCTAAGGTTTGGCAAGAGAATCACCTTCTATAATATGCAGTCATGATAATCCTTAAATCTCCCCTGTAATACTAATGGCATGCCAAGGGATATTACCTTCCGTAACACAAATTTGTGATCCTAATTTTATAATTTCTTATTCTTTGAGTGAAGGTCTACCAAATTTCTTTCGTGAATTTCTCCATCTGAGAGAACAAATCAATTATATAACAAATTGTAAAATTGTCCCCAAATACTTGCATAATTTTTATCTTTCTACCGGATTTAAGTCTTACCATGACTTAATTTACATACACAAATATCGTAAAGTATGGAAATAGAAGAAACTCTTACCACTGTGAGCCAAACGTGACTTTAAGGCTTTTGAACGACTAACCTTTCACAATTGGTTAACAAATATCATTTATGGAATGTGCAATTAAACATGTGCAAATATACGTAACTTAATAAACAATTAAACAAGCAAAAATTATGTAAAATTACTCATATTCCTTAGATGAAGAGTGTTTTCACAGGTTTAGGGGTCCGAATATGCAAAAAAGGAGCAAAACATGGTAAATTGGACATCCAATCGGTAATTATTCATATTCAAGACATGGGTAAATATTATTTAAAGCCAATTTATACAAAAGTCCCAAAATAATCGGGATAAATGGGTTTGGGCCTGGCTTAGGTATTCGGTGCGAAAACCGGTCAAAATCTACGAAATTAAATATGAAATTTATGTATATGTATACTCAATTTATGGGTATTACAAATACATGTATGAGTCCGGTATTAGAATAATAATACCTGAAGGGAATCGAACGAAAATAAAAAAGAATAAAAAAAAGGGTATGGGTGCATTTACCTCGACTCAATCTATCATTTCTCAAACTGGCTCATGCTCTAAATCGAACCCGAAAACCTTATTTTCCCCTCTTTCACTCTCTACCCACCGACTCCTTCTCTCTCCTCACCTTTCTTCCTCCCCACTTCTATTTCCCGAACTCCCCAATCCCCTGAATTACCCCTTTCCTTGCTTATGTTATTATTATTATTATTATTATTATTATTATTATTATTATTATTATTATTATTATATACATTTACGTCTTATTCTTTAAATCTCAAAACCTAAATTGATATTCGGGCGACCGAACGGGTGAACTTCGAGCGCCGGCCTAACAATTTTAAATATCCTCCAAAATTTTTATAATATTTAATTATTTTTTATCATACCCAAATTATCCAAAATAATAAATAAATTCAATTAAATCGAATAAAAATTTGAGATATTACATTTTCTTCTACTTATAAAAATTTCGTTCGGAAAATTAACGAATCCGAGGAATTAATTAAACCTACATACCTCAGACTTGATGGGGATACTTCTCCCGGATTTCGTTCTCTCTTTCCCACATCACCTCCTCGCGGGAATGATTCATCCATAAAACTTTCACGAGAGGGATAACTTCAAGTGCAAAATCTGATTCTTGTGTTCCAAAATCTCCACTGGTTGTTCTAAATACGATTAATCCTCGTCGATAACCAAAGGGCCATAATCAATCACGTGCGTCGGATCATGGATGTACTTCCTCAACATCGATACATGGAAGACGTTATGCACCTCGGCCAAATTCGGTGGCAATGCCAACCGATACGCCACTTCTCCGACCTTCTCCAAAATCTCAAACGGTCCAATAAAACGTGGCCTCAACTTCCCTTTAATGCCAAACCTCATGATTCCCTTTAATGGTGAAACTTTAAGAAACACAAAATCATCGACCTCAAATTGGAGCTCTAATCTTCTTCGGTCCGCGTAACTCTTCTGCCGACTCTAGGCAACCCTCAACTTATATACAATCATGACAATATTTTCCGATATCTCTCTAATCACATTAGGCCCTATAAGTCGTTTATCTCCAGTCTCCTCCCAATAGATCGAGGATCGGCACTTCCTACCATAGAGTGCCTCAAATGGAGCCATGCCAATGCTTGCCTAAGAGCTATTGTTGTACGCGAACACCGCCAATGCCAGGTGATCATCCCAACATCCCTTAAACTCTATCACCGAGGCTCAATGCATATCCTCTAAAATCTGAATGGTCTGCTCTGACTGACTATCGATTTGGGGGTGATATGCTGTACTGGACTTTAAATTCATCCCTAACTCCCGATACAAACTCTCTCAAAATTTAGAGATGAAGCACAGATCACGATCGAACACAATAGATGCAGCCGTACCTTGCAATCTAATAATCTCACTGATATATAGCTATGCTAAGCAATCACCGGAGTACATAGTTTGAATAGCTATAAAATGTGCCGATTTTGTCAGTTGATCCACAATAACCCAGATTGCATCATGATTCCTCGGAGTCCTAAGCAAACCGGAAATAAAGTCCATTAAAAATTCCTCCCATTTTCAACTTGGGATAGACAACGACTGCAACAAACCCGAAGGCTTTCTCCTATCAGCCTTAAGCTGCTAACAAATAAGACATCACCTAACAAAAGCAACTATCTTCCTACGCATGTTCCTCCACCAGAATATCTTCTACAAATCTTAGTACATTTTGTTGATCATAGGGTGGATAGTGTACCAGGTTTTGTGCGCCTCCTTCATGATTTCTTCCTTCAACTCCTTATCATCAGGCACACATAGCCAATCTTGGAATCTCAGGACTCTGTCAGGATGAACATTGAAATCAATCCGAAAATATCTACCAAGATCACCAACAATGTCCAGAAAAAACGAATCATTCACCCGCCCTTCCTTGGTCCTTTGGAGGATTTCGGGTTGCACCTGCATGAAAGATAACATCATACGATTGCCCTTGACGTAACTCTGGATGTGGCAAGACTTAAGACAATCCATAATCTCAATCTGCTTTATTTGCGTCATTGCCACCAAACTAGTCTGGCGACTCAGGGCATCCGTAACCACATTTGCCTTCCTCGGCCGATACTGGATTTCACAATTGTAGCCCTTAAGGAACTCGATCCATCACCATTGCCTCAACTTCAACACCTTCTACAAAAATAGATACTTGAGACTTTTGTGATCAAAGTACACTAAAAATGTCTCGCCATACAAGTAGTGCCTCCAAATCTTCAAGGCAAAAACCACAGCGGCTAACTCCAAATCGTGGGTCGGGTAGTTCATCTTGTGGGCCTTCAATTGCTAAGACACAAAGGAAATCACCTTCCCATTCTGCATCAAAACACATCTGAGCCCGACTTTAGAAGTATCGCAATAAGCCTTGAAACCACCAGAATCATCGAGAAGAGTCAGAATCGGTGCAAAAGTCAACCGATCCTTCAACTCTCGAAAGCTGCAATCACATTTCTTGGTACAGTCAAATCAGGCTTCCTTCTTCGTCAACTGGGTAAGCAGAAACGTAATACGAGGGAAATTCTCCACAAATTGATGATAGTAGCCGGCCATACCCAAAAAGCTATGAACCTCCGTCACAGTCGTCGGTCGCTCCCAACTAATCATGGCTTTGACCTTCTTCAAATCTACAGAGATGCCTCCATTTGCGTTTCTTCAACTTTGCGAATAATCGACGCTCCCTGAGGGTTTGGAGGACAATCCTCAAGTGCTCTTCATGCTCCACAGCACTCTGCGAATAGATCAGGATATCATCAATAAAAACTACTACAAACTTATCTAAATAGGGCTGAAAAACCCAATTCATCAAATCTATAAATACTACCGGAGCATTCGTCAATTTGAACGGCATAATGAGAAACTCATAATGGCCATATCTCGTTCGGAATGTCATCTTCACAATATCTTCCTACTTAATCCGAAGCTAATGATAGCCTGACTGAAGATCGATCTTTGAGAATACTCGGGTTCCTTGCAATTGAGCAAAGAGGTCATCAATCCGTGACAACGGGTACTTATTCTTTATCGTGACATTGTTCAACTAACGACAATCCATGCAGAGCCGTAAGGTCCTATCCTTCTTCTTCAAAAATAGGATCGAACCACTCCATGGCGAAACACTGGGTCTAATAAAACCCATATCAAGCAAATCCTGTAACTGTTGTTTTAACTCCTTCAACTTAGCAGGGGCCATAGGATAAGGGATCCTCAAAATATATGCCAATTCCGGCATGAGATCAATCCTGAACTCGATCTCATGGTACGGCGACAGAGTAGACAGCTTATTTGGAAACACCTCCTCAAATTCGCACACAACCAGAATCTCCTTCATTGACAACTCACGGCTCACCACAACACTAGCATAAGCCAAAAAGGCTTCACAACCGCTCTTCAATAGATGGCGGGCTTGGAGGACCAAAATAAAACTAGATTCCTTCAATCTCCGGATTCCTTGAATATGAAAGGGCTCACATTCCATGATATTTGCATGGAATTAATAGTTGTGGAAACAATTAATAGTTGCATGATATTTTGACAACAAGTCCATACCCAAGATAACATCAAAATCATGCATCGTCAGAAGGATCAGATCACTATTAATGATAAACCATTCACTTCAACAATACACCCAGGGTAGGAAACATCGATGACAACAGAAGATCTAGTGGGTGTTGAAACCATCAAAGAGAAATCAAGAATCGTAGGAGAGGATGTAGTATGATAGGAAAATCGTGGAGAAACAAATAAATGCGTAGATCCAGAATCAAAAACCATTGTACAAGAAATGCCAGAAATGGAGAGAATGCCTTTGACCACATTATCCGATGCCTTGCCTTCACTCATGGACACTGCAAAGGCCTTTCCTTATACCACAGGCTTCGGAGCACGGACCTGCGGCGGATGAGGGCATTCCATGACAGCCGCCCGTCAATTTAAGATAAGTCCTACTCCCATGCATCTTCCCACAATGTTGATATGGGCCCATTGAAGCTTGAGAAGATGAAGAGGTATGACTGCCCTTTTTATCAGAATACGGCTTCCTTGTTTTCTTGGGTGGCCTCCCTAAACTTGCATCAAAACTAATACCAATTCCACTTTTGCCCAGCGACCGCTTCTTGAAAAGCTCTTCCTTAGTAAGCACTTGCTCATGGATCAAGGCACGATCCAACACGTCTGCGTAGGTCATCATCTTTAGGGTTGCCAACTACTTGCGGATGTCATCCCGCAAGCCTCGCAAAAACTTCCTCGCCTTCCTCTCCTCGTCATCAACCATATAATGGGCGAACCATGACAACTCAGTAAACTTGGCATCGTACTCGGCCACAGTCTGACCACCCTGCCTCAAACGGATGAACTCCTCCTTTTGGATATAGAGGCTGGAAGGAAAATATTTCTCCATGAATACCTCCTCAAATATCGGCCAAGAAATCTTGTCCTCGGCATCCCTAAAGCTCTCTTCTTCATTTGCCACCAGTGATGTGCCTCACCCTCTAGTCGGTAGGACATAAATAGAACTTGGTCTTTCTCGGGGCATCGAATGATAGTGAACACTTTCTTCAATCTCTCAAGTAATGTGTCCGCTTTAATAGGGTCAGGCCCCCCTAAGAATTTTGGAACTCGCTTCTGGACGAAGCGATCATAAGCAGAAGGTCCTAGATTAGTAGGAGACTGTACAAGCCGGAGTAGGAACAGGGGCGAGATTTCTTTGCTCAATGTTCTCAATAATTTTTGCCATTCATCCCAATAGATTCAAATACTCGGCCTTCCGATCTTGTGACCGACCACCTCCTTGTGAGCCTCTATGTCTAGGAGGCATGTTCAGCTTTTGAAGACACTTTTGAAACAAGAATAATTACAAATTACTCAAAAGATCGGACTCTAATTCTGACATTATAATATACGCAATTAAATAAGATTACCGTCCTAACTTAGTTCTAATCTAAGTTACTTGGGCTAGAGTAATTAGAACTATCCATTCAATCTTAGCCATTCTATGCCTACATCGGTCTTTTCTGATACGAACTGTGACGGACCGTATATTTTGTCAAATATCTGACAAAGTTTCGTCTATAATATGGACATTCGCTGATACAAAACCTGTATAAAGTCCTATACAGCAACCATAAAGTACACACAGAATCCCAACTACTACAATAACAACATGTGGCACCGACATCATAACTCTGGTATGACGTTGACTTAGATAAGATGCCAACTAGGTAACCAAATATAACCATAAAAACCTGCGGAAGCACAAATATCCATCATATACAGTGAAAAATTAAACTATATAACCATCATCATCATCATCACATGCATCAGTAATCATGAGTATCAAAATAAGTAATACAAGTTTTCCATCTCATAC
>JAOVVI020006326.1:0-12448 GCA_028571085.2 Nepenthes alata | reverse complement strand
AATACGATGAATACGGTGAAAATAGTGATAATAATAATATTGATAATAGTAATAGTAGTAATAATAATAATAATAATGATGGTAATAATAATAATAATAATAAAATAAAATAATAATAATAATAAAACAAAATAATAATATGTAATAACTATAATAATAATAATAAAATAAAATAATAATAATACCTGATAATTAATATGTGGGAAATGTTATTCCCATATTTGCAAGAATGACAATTCGTAGGAAATATTTATTCCCGAGTAAATTTGTTACCAAACGGAGAGATTTCCATTCCCGGGGAAAAGAAATTATATTCTCACCTATTCCCTCCAACTAAACATGCCATTAGTGTTAAGAAACATTGAGGCCATCGGCAAATATACCTGTCAAAAAAAGTTCTCCCCAAACTGGAAGGGACCATTCCCGGTCTTAGCCATCCTCCAAAACAGGGCGTACAAGCTATGTACCCAGGAGGGAAGGCTTATCCCTCGGATATGAAACGCCGCTCAACTCAAGAAATACTACTAGTAAAAATGTACAACATACATGTATAGTCGATTGCGTCATTTGATATGCTTGTATTATATTTCATTAATAAAATAACATCTTTTACTTAATTACTGTTTTGCATTCATTTGGGTGTTAGCATGTCAAATTTCCTGTTCTGCGTAAAATAACAAGACCCCTAAGTCAAGTAAGAGGACCCCTTTTACTTGCCAAAAACTCGGTAAAGTGCGAGCGGCCCATTAACAGGTTGTACTTAAAAACTCAGCAAAGTCCGAGCGACTCATTGAAGTCAGATTCAAAACTCGGTAACGACGTCAAGTAGCCCACAAGAGGCTGAACTGAAAAACTTAGGGGATTAAAAAAGGCAAGTATGCAAAGACCCTAGAGGTAGCATCTTCATCCAACGATGGTCAAAAGGTTCAAACACTTTGCTCACAAAGGATAAAACTTCCTAAGAGCATAAGTCTAAGAAAGAACCATAAGCATAAGTAAAGAAGAGAAGTTGCACCACGAAAGAATAAATTTCATTCATTTGTATATGTTATGTACAACGAAAAAGAAAAAAATTATACAAAAACAATAATACGTTAAGACCTGGAGGATCCAAGCGCAGAAGGGTCTAGGATCTCGTCCTCCTCTGGGCAGGCAAGCAGATCTAATTTGATCTCAGCACAAGCATTCCTCGGATGGAGCGGAGAAAGAGGAAACTAGGGCACCAACATCTTCACTACGCGACGGCATAGTGCGATGCCATTCCAGTACTTCCACTCCAACACAGATTTGATGTCCTCGGCCTTTATTGAAATCCTGAGCTAGGCCTCTAAATGAACATTTTTGCTCCGGAGGAAAATGTACCGCTGCTGCTGGGCCTTAAGTAAATCCTCAAGAGAGGCAATTTTGCTCTTGGCCTCAACAAGTTCAAGCTCCAGGCACTTATTACGTTCATCAGTAGCCTTGAGGGTCTCCAAACCCACGAGAGACTGGGCGACTTCATCAATAATTAGAGCAAATCAGCCGACCAACTCATGAAACTGCAAAACAAGGGTTTGTCATTAAAGTGTCGTTCAGAAAGCAAAAGAGCCTAAGGCGAAACAGAGATGTACCTTAGAAAAAAAGGAGCTCTCTGCTGGACTATCTCCTCTAGGGGCTTCAGACTCCTCCTGCCTCATCACAGCTACGGCCTCAACTGCATGGGCAACTTTACCTAAGTCAAGGATTGGGGGCTCAACCGCTTCAAAGTGATCCTCAGCCCCAGTCACTGCTTCAGCAACATGTGAAGTCCCAGCGACGTCCTCGGCCAGGGCAGTCTTACGGGCCTCGGGCGGAAGCTCAATCGAACTGTAAACTTGGATTGTTAAGCAAGGGAGCTCTGTAGTGGACACCTCAGTGGCTCTCCTTTGCTCGGCCTCAACAGTCTCAGCAACCGTCGTCGAAGTCATCATCACTGCTTTCTCGGCCTAAGTCGCCTTAGTCTCCCCCTCTGCTTGTTCCTTGATAATGTCCTCAAGCGAATTGTCCATCCAATCTGAGGCCTATCCAGTGAAAACGGAAAGAATATCAGGCATGGGCTCATAAAGAGAAGGAAGCGCAACAAGAGGCTCTGCGGACAGACCCACAACCTCAAAAGGCTACTCGATAGGT
This sequence comes from Nepenthes alata, assembly GCA_028571085.2. NCBI lineage: Eukaryota > Viridiplantae > Streptophyta > Magnoliopsida > Caryophyllales > Nepenthaceae > Nepenthes > Nepenthes alata. The sequence goes on along the minus strand of JAOVVI020006326.1, from coordinate 10,300 downwards.
TCAATATCAACGGACGGTCCGACACCTTCAGTTCCTCGGACTGGCCCATTCTTTCTTATTAGCCGCTCAATAAGGGCTGAGTCATCATCGGACGAGGAGGGGTACTCAATAATCACCATCGGATGTTCAAAAGTCTCAGTCTGACGGTTTTTCCTTGTCCACTCGGACGGCTCCTCAATCTTCCGAGTGATTCTCTTCTTCTTTTGCTTATTCTTTTTCAAAGGAACAGAAAGGATGCCAGAGTCCTCAGGCTGACGCTCCCACTTGTCTTTATTCAAGTACTCAGATCTCAGCCATATGTTACTCTTATTTTCATTGAAGGAGCAAAGGTTGGACAGCAGCAGGTCTGTGAAGTCCTTCACCGCAACCCTCTCCTCAGGCATGGCGTCCTTGCACAGTTAGTACTCCACATTCCCCCACTCATTGGAGATGGCCCAATTCTTGCAAACGCCAATAAAGAAAAACTTATCTTTCCACCTTTTGGTGGAATCAGGATTTCCACTACTAATTTCCAAGAACTCGGGACGTGGAGTAATAATAATCCAGTCCTGACTGTGAAAAAACCTCAACATTACTTTTACCGCCATAGTATCAAGGACCTTCTTATGGCAGCGAGCGAAGATGCAGAGAGAAACAAGGTACCTAACGGTATTTGGTTGTAGCCTCGCCACAGGAACCTTGAGGTCTATCATGATATGATACAACTCCAGAGCCATGGGATGATGAAGGCCACCCTTGAGGTAGATTACGTATACAGTGGCAAAGCCATCAGGTGGGCTGCAAGCCCTCTCATGGGCATCAAGAACCACCATAGCCATCGAGCTCGAAATCTTGTACCGCACTCGAATAGCCTAAAGGTCTGCCAAAGTCAGGGAAGATGAGCCATTGAAAATCTGAAAATGTGAAGGAGAAGGAGAAGAAGATTGCCAAGAATGCAGGAATAGCAGAGAGGATTTGAACACTTAGAATCTGGAATGCACAAATGAAGTGGCGGAGGAAAGAAAAGACTTAAACACGCGCCTCATTAAATGCTTGGCCACGTGTCGACTCCTTAGAGGACATAGGAAACAGCCATTCCCTTCCCAAGGCAACATTTAATGCGCACTCAATGCATATTTAATGCGCCAATTGGCGGCGCAAGATAGCACCTCAGACCTGGGAAGAAAGTCCACAGACAACATCTGTTCAAGCCATTGGTTCTAGCAATAACCTCGACGCTTTTCCTCAGTCATCAAACTGTAATCGCTTTGTCGGATGGATTCTGGCTGAGCCATTCAAGAAAAGACTGCGGACGCTTAGAAAGCTAGCTCTTAAAAAGAGGAGTGATAAGCCACGGACAAAAAGGAGCGTTCTAAAAGATCAGATCAATGCCAAAGTCACCTAAGGCATTTCCGCCATCGCACAAGCCAAATGTTAAGTTACTCAAACCTCTTGGCATGGCGGGCTAGTGATGGGCAGTAATACCCAGTGCCCGGATAAAAAGTTCAAAAATTGGGCCCACGTCCCAAAAGACCCACTAGACTAATTTAACCTAAGAAACTAAATTAGCCCAAGAGGCCCGAGGACTTAGGCCCACGGACCAAGAGGCCCAGAGATTTGACTTGGTCCGAGAGGCTGACTTAGCTTGGGATGTTCGAGTACTCCACAAGAGAGCAATGTCTCCAATAAGGCCCTGAGGACATGGCACTGAGGATATGACTCTGAAAGACCAAAAATTTATTACTGACCAAGCCCTCAGTTGAAGCCCAAGGACATTTGTCACCAAACATCTGCGGACGTGATAAAGGTTAAAGCCTTCATCAAAGACTCGGACTCTGAGAAATCTCCAACAACATGAACGCAAGAAAGGAAGCTCAGGACGATCGAGGACGCTAGCTCAGAATGTTGACTTTCGCAAAGGCACGGGCAACACGCAATCTTCACAAGAAATAACAGCCTGCAGAGAAGGTGTGATCACTGCAGAAGTGATGTCTCACAACCCATATGCACACAATATCTCCGACACGGCAAGATGGATTTGCAAAGTTGATGGCAGGATCCACTGCACACACCAGCTTCACGTGGGTGCTCCACGTAGAAAGATTTAAACCACTATATAAGCATTCACTGTATACCTAACAAAGGGCCGAACTTTCTGCTCTTGCATTTACGCTCAAAAGAAGAGAAAAAGCAAGTCACTTACACTGCCAACTGAGAGAACACTTGTGTTTATAAGAGTAATCCTTGGGAGTCACCATACACCTTGTTCTCCACCCTTTGTACTCAAACACCTGGTTAGTGGAATTGTTCTCGGACTCAAAGTCCCGTGGTTTTTCCCTCTCATTTAGAAGAGGGTTTTCCACGTAAAAACGCTACGTGTCACTGTATCTCTCTCTCTTCCTTCTACTTAAAAGCTATATAATTGTGTTGCTCTCCATTCGAATCCTCATCCGTACAAATAACAGGATCCGAGGACGCAACACACTTAATTTTCAATTAATAGTAAGCTTCATACTGAACTCTGATTATTGTTAGGAATTTTTTGACAAATAATATCACCATACATCTTTCACTGTAGATGACTAAAGACACCAACACATAATTACAAGTAATCTCACAAATATAAAAAAAAATGTCGGCACTTGTTTGGCCTCGCTATTAGACAACTTCTCCTTTAGACAAACTAATGTGTGATCAAATACGGATACATGTCACACTTTTTAACTTCTCAGGAAGCAAAAATAAACTTCTCCAGCAACTTATCCAATAAACTGAAAGTGGCAATTGTAAAATCTTTCATATGGGGAAATTATCACTGGTATGCTTCTCTAGAGTGCTTCCAATGTGAATAAAACTTCCATAAAAGCTCAAAGAATGCCATTATTGGCTCTTAGCCAGGTACAAGGATTGACTCTTCCCTTTCTGCTTTAGAATACAGCATACTATACTAAAAAGTTCAATACCATAAGTGTGTAAAAAGAACCGAACTCCACATTTTGCAACTCCCAAGTCAAAATAATTTCAATGTTTTAATAACTCAACGATATAGCCTAATTTCCATTTTACATATGCCAAAAAAGACACAGCTCCTTTTTCAAAAAACACCAATTGTTGGCAAACAACTTCTGTGTCTACTTAGTAGCCTCTCAATCAATAAACAAGGGAGGGCAAAGAAGAACCAAAAGAAAAAAACAAAATTACATTCCTGCATCTACAATTGTTCAAAATTACATTCCTGCATCTACAATTGTTCTATATAACCAGCATCCATAAACTAGACCATCGAACATTAACGGACCCTGCAATGATTCTAAAAGGGCTTCCGAATGCGAAATTTTGTTTGTGACCCTTCGGGGACCTTGATTTGTCTCGTAAATTTCAACAGGAAATGCTAAAAGTTTAGTTCGTTGAAATCTTCTAATGCATCCAAGATTAAAAGAAAACATTGCGTTTGAATAAGCAAATATCAACATTATCCGTTCAAACGCCACTGATGAACCCAATATTCACCAGAAGGATATCTTTTTACAAAATCTTTCAGAAAAAAAGAAAGATATGTTGCTTTCGTGATATGATAAGCTCTTCAAGAGTTGAAAATCTGAAGAATAAGAACCTACGACTGCAGCAGATATGATCAAACAGGGAAACGCAAATACCGTGAGCGCTCAGCTTTATTGGACAGATAGATGGGAGATCTACCTGAAAACGAAAAACGATGACGGCGAGGCTGCGAAGGCTGAGATCCGGGAAAACTAGGGTTTTACAACGCCTGGGGTTTGGGGCGTCCAAATGGCATTGGTATGAAAGAGCCTACTATATGAGTTTTGTTTTTATTTTTCTAAAATATATAATACACGATCTCTTCCGATAAAAATGTCTGTTCGAGTTGTCAAAATATATAATGAAACCACTTATAAATAATCTTCGCTGCGTCTTTAATAAATTTCTTTTAAAATATTCAAGCTAAATATTTTTGTTTTAAGAGATAAAATTACACATTTTGTAATTTGATATGACGTATAAAAAATACAAACATTTTGTAATCTGCAAACTTAACTGCAGGATATTAAGATTACATGTTGGCAAATATATTTTGGGAGGTTTGGGACCCAATATGTTTAATTCTATAAGTTTTACCCGTTTATTTCATGAGTTATAAACTAATGCTCAAGTGTCATGGGAGAGGACGTTTAAATGTCAGGTTACTTTGGACAAATTTAAATTTTTTTGAAAAATAAATAAGCTTGTTCATAGTGGTTACGGTTACGACCGCTTGTATATTCTACAGGCCATAGTGTCTTAAAATTGGTCAATATAATTAGGAAATAAGTTGGCGTAGAGTAATAGTCGGTGTAAGCCTCGCATGCGAGCTAGCATTTAAATAACATATGATAAAAATATTATTTTTGTTTAAATCTTAGGTTAGGTGCGAGATTTTAGGGTAATTATTCTAGATTCTATTTTTTTTATTTTTAATCATCACTTACTTTTATTTATATGACTTTTAGATACTTAAATATGTTCTTATTATCCATGATTAATGTAAAAGTGATTACATAGGAACACTACGATTTTTAAAAATATAAAACATGTAAAATTTTAGTGTGATATACAATTGTCCGATGCTGATTCTCATAAATTAAGGTTAGATAAATACTTATAGTTTTATTAATTACACACGATAATATTGCAATAGATATCGTGTCGAGCCGAGGGGTACTAGTTTTAACATATGAATTGCGATAAAGCATTTTATTCCGAGTCTTAGTTAGATCATGAAAGTATGTATTATATTTTCGGTTGATCCTATTAATATAGTAAAAAATATTATTCAATAGAATTAATTTTGATACTCACATACTATACTATGAATGGTAAGTTATCATACAATTTTAAAATTAAAATTTATCAAGCTTGTAATAAATATATTAGGTTCAATTGCTCCTCCCGTGACACTTGAAAACAGTATTTTAACATCATACATGGTGAGCGGATGTCTAATTTGTGACCACAAATTTAGTGGACGGCATAGCATCAAAGATATTCATTTGCAAAAAAAATAAAATTGTTATACTATTCTATTTTATTGTATGAAATAATTATATTGTAAGAATTTTGTTTATGGCAAGCTTCCATTCTTTTTTAGATATATTAATTAAGTGAAAAGTCGAATCTGACTAAATATTTCTGAACTAATTAGTCAAAACCCCAACTAAAAAATGATATGAGCCTACTAAAAACAATTTCACCAGCCCAACAACTAACCGACCCAAAATAATAAACCAGGAGAGAGTTACAGTAAAATCAAATAAATAAGGAGTTGGATTTAAGATAATTAAACGCTTGTTATTCGATGTTATTAAAAAATTAAATTGTAGATTTTAATATTTTTTAAAATATTAATTATCTCTATTATAAAAATAAATAAATAAACAATCTATTACTAAAGTTTTTGATATTTTTATAAAAATTAAATGTAAATCATTAAGTTCCGTAATCTAATAGCTCTGCGGCGAAGCACAAACTTCGCTTAGACCAAACCCTGATTCCAAATTCCCAAGCGCACTGTTCCCCCATATGTCACAACCCTTCGATTCACACTGTTGAAGACATAATCCAACGTCACGTCTAACGCCACGTCACCGATCCGCGTGAAACACCAACCCCCACTCAAAAGCGTCTCGTTACATAATATAAAGGCCGTCCGCGCAAATCTTTGATAAATAAGTACTCCGTCCAAAGCACGCCGACCCATCCGAACCGCTTTCAAATCTAGATGGCGCCGAAGGCAGAGAAGAAGCCAGCGGAGAAGAAACCGGCGGAGGAGAGAAAGATCGCCGACAAGGCGCCAGCTGAAAAGAAGCCAAAGGCCGGCAAAAAGCTACCGAAGGATGGCGGACCTGCCGCTGGAGAGAAGAAAAAGAAGAGGACGAAGAAGAGCACGGAGACCTACAAGATCTACATCTTCAAGGTCCTGAAGCAAGTTCACCCTGACATCGGAATCTCCAGTAAGGCCATGGGGATCATGAACAGTTTCATCAACGATATCTTCGAGAAGCTGGCCCAAGAGTCTTCCCGATTGGCTCGCTATAATAAGAAGCCGACCATTACCTCAAGAGAGATCCAGACGGCCGTGAGGCTCGTCCTTCCAGGTGAATTGGCTAAACATGCGGTCTCTGAGGGAACCAAGGCCGTCACTAAGTTTACTAGCTCGTGATCTTGCTCTTGATTAGGGTCTGGTTGTATGAAAATTGTGAAATGCAGCCTATAAGTGTGTTTATTTGTTTTGCTATTTATGGTTGGGTTTTATGATTAGGCGAACGTTACGCTTGTCCATGGAATTTTAAGCTTTGGCTGTTGCATTTAGTGGGTCCTGCTCCGTGCGTTGATACTGTAGATGGGAGGCGCAATTGCGTTATTTCTCCCTCAATGTTGTATTGGCTTTTTGCAGTTCGGGTGCCTGGGTTGTGCCATAGTGCGAGTGTATGAGTATTTACTCGTGCTGTTAGTTTCAAATGCCTTAAGGTTTTTAGCAACGATAAATCCCTTTGAGTGAACGATGAGTACGAGAATGGACCTCATCTAAGACACTAAACAAGACTCATTCTCACACCTTTTTTTGTATGACTTGTTTTACGAAGAAGATTAGACAGTGCAGAATCCGGACTTTACATTTAATGCAATGCTGTCGGGTATGTTGTCATATATAGAAAATGAAAAATCACTAACGTCGGCAATGGATCTGTCCATGTGCTGGTTGGCATCAGCTATGGATCGCTATATATTATAGAATTTCACTTTTGTGTCAGAATTGCGTAGAGGTATTGTTTTGGGACGCCAATTGTTAAAATGACATGCGCCAGTCCCACTATATATAAATGATTTTTTTTTTTTATTCTTGGATCATTTTAGTATTGACGGAGGAGAGAAGAAGTGAAGGGAGGAGAAAGAGAAGGAGAGAGAGAAATTGAATGAAAGTTGGTTTTGAAATTATTTTAGGTTGGATTTGATCATTAATTGATTAAGGGTAACTGTATTAAACTTTTTCTCTTTTCATGTGCTAAAAATTTGAATATATTGTTTTTGAGTTGTAGTGTGGAAGATTTAAACTAAAAAGTATAAAAATTGGATCCATTTTTACTTAACTCAAAAATCCTGTCGCACTCAAATCCATGCTGGATGCATTAGTAATTTTATATTAGATTATTTTTTACATTTTATTCATGTATATTTATGTATATAAATTATACATATTCTATCAAATATTATTTTTATTTATATTTGTTGTGTTTGGGGTCTGTGGTTGTCGTACGGATTAGGGAGCCTTCGAATTTCTAAGCACGTGGTAGCGTTAAGATGAGGGTTTGGTCTCTGTATCACTTAACTTGGGACATGCATAACACAATTAACAAATGAGAAGTCAGATATTCGGTGGGATTTCTCCCACCATGGCCACTCTAATGCTTAAGTCAATAAGTTTCTGCAATGAACGGAAAGGTCACACGTGCATTGATCGGTGTAAAGATGAATGCTGATGATGTGTAGGCAATGCTTATGCTTTAGAGTGGAAAGTGCAATGAGCAGGTAATGAAAGGCCTGGTTTTCTTAGTGCACCGCAATGAGTAGCTTACTCCCACTGCCTGAACAAGCGTAGGGATTCGGATATTTAGAGATGAGGACTTGCGTAAGACCCCAGGGTCCTAAGTCCTATTGAATCCGATTGCTTCTCTCTTTGTTCTTTGGAATTGTCTGAGCGAGAGGAAGGAGGCTGAGAGTTTCAAAGTCCAAAAAAAGTCCTTTATTTTGCGGGGGAATGGAGCTCTTATAGGCTCCTTCCCCGTGGACGCTGGGCGCGAGAATGTCCGTTGCTAAAGCTCTGTGGCCGCTGGTTGCTGTCGTGGTGCGCCGGTTATGTCGGGTATTGTTTTGCGATGGCAGGCAGGCACTTGGGCGCTGTCGGCCACACCTGGTTTTCCTTCGAATTGGGATTGGCCGGCTACCTGCGGGCAGCCACCTGAGCCGCTCTCACAGTACTGGCCGCGTCCTTATAGCTTTTTTCTCTCCTGGCAGCTCATTAATGCGCCGTAGGGTCTTTCTCTGTTTCTGCCACCTGGGCGTCACGCTGGCTTCGTGCGCAGTGGACTGGGCCTCTATTGATTATGGGCCTTAACACGAGATCCAACACTATCAATTTTTATAATATTTCATATTAACAGGTTAGATTTTGGCCGGTGGAATACTTGAGAAGAAATAGTTTATAATGCTTTATTTATCTTCGATGCTGTATTTAAATTGAATTTATGCACGTAGTAAATATTTTGGTTTTTAGCACGTTGGGCTTGGGCTGGTGAGCTTCATTTGTGATTGTATGATTCTATTATTAGTATTTTTGGATCTATATTGGTCAACATTTTTTTTACAGTGTGGTCATAATTTAACTAAGCATATCGATGTTATGGTTTTGATTTATATTGGAATGTTTGCCCATTCTTAATACATTTTAACTAAAAATTTATTTATTTAAAGATTTATATTATGACCGTAATATCTTACCCGATTTTATTTTAGACTTTTAGTTTTGGGTTCTTTTATATTATGTAATTATGTTGGAATTATACTGGGGTAGTGACACATTTAGTTTATTTATTTTGTTTGATCATCAATTTTTGGGTGAAGGGTTACAGGTAGGTAAAGTTTGGTTCATAAATGTTTAAAAAGTGTTTGCAAAATAAATTAGTGCAGATTTTGTCTCTGTTTAATACAATAGACCATCAAGTTTGACAGCATTATCTAAAAATGATGGTGCCACTATTAGTGCATTGTAAGGGTGCTTCGGCATAAGTGGCCATGTTTTATGAATTTGTTAGCTGTGACTGAGTTTTTTTTTTTTTTTTGTAATTTTTTGATTTTTATTTGAATTAATTTAATATTAATTATAATTTTATATAATTTGAGTCTAGTAAGAATTAATTATTATTAAAAAAATTTAAATAATATTTGGATCAGTGAAGTTGGCGTATGAACTATTTCCGTGCTATTACCCAAATATCAATTTAGATTTTTTTAAACAAATAAAATAAAAATAATAATTATTATAATTATAATTATTATATATTAATAATATAATATAAAAATATATATAATAAAAAATAAAACAAGAAAAAAGATAAGAACAACTGAGCAGAGAGTTTCACGGAGAGAGAGAGGGGAGAAGAGAGGAGAGAGAGAGAGAGATCGACGCGGGCTGCTGTTATTGCGTCGCCGGAGCTCCTGATACCGGCAATGGAAGCCGGTGAAGCCCTCTCCGTGATACTACCTTCCATTTTGTCTATCGATAATTGTAGAAGACGGAATCAGATGCCGAAGCATAAATAGTCGTCGTCTGTTTGCCGTCGTTTTAAAAAAAAATCGGTAAAATTAAGGCAAGTAAATCATTTCATTCTCTTTGTGGATATTAATTTTGGGATTGCATGTGATGATTTTGTAAAATTTGGCTGATATTTTGGTGGATTTTGGGTGAAAAGGGCGCCGGTAAAATTGCGTCCGAAAGAAGCGAGGAGCCACCATGGGTGATCTCCCTTTCTTCTGTGCCCATATCAATGGCTATGAAGTTAGAGCTCCTTTCATCTACTGCCACCGTTACCCGTCGCCAGAGCAACCGTTGGTGAAGGGGCAGAGGCCGCACACAAAGAGATCAGTAGAGGCGGGCGCAAAGAGAGAGAAAGGGCCGTGAGTCGGTAGGAAAGAGAGAGGTGCCGTTCGGGCACTTTGAGACATAATTTCTTCACATTTGTAAAGTTTGAAGTTCAGCAAGTATCTGTAAACTCACTCTTTGATCTGATTTAATATTTGACATATTTTGAATAATGTTTAAAATTTTTACTAACATGCATGTATTTTTATATACCTGATCTGTTTACTCTAGACATCCATATGTAGTTTATTGATTAATTGGGAAATTTTTGGATTGAATTTTATGATTTTGAAGAATGTAATATTTTTCTGAAAGCCCGAATAATTTATTGGACACTATAGATGTTTATATATCAGTAACTATATACAAAAATATGCACGAAAATCACATAGGTCGTGTAGTCACATGCATTGTTAGGTCATGGTCATTACATTTAGATTTAGACATTGGATCTTCTCGCTAGCTCCTCACGATGAGATTTTTTTAAAATTTTTTTTCTGCCTACAGGAAATACTTGGAGTAGTGACCATTTTTATTTAGATAATTTAATTTGACATTATAATATATTTGGACGTCCAAATATATGTGACAAACTTGATGATTGCACCCAAAATAACGGATAGTAAA
>JAOVVI020006325.1:0-15729 GCA_028571085.2 Nepenthes alata | reverse complement strand
GTCTCCACAGCACCGTTTAAATAGCGATATATGGAAGACGGTGTGTATTTTAGAGTGTGGGCAGATCGAATATGATCGCCCCCATCTGGGTTCGTTAGCGCCTTGGGTCACTTCAGAAATTCTTCATTCTGCATTTGCTTCAGGATCTTGGTACGTGAATCGTTCAAGGCAGTCTAGTTTGAAGGCTTAGATTTCCTTCGAACTACCTGCTCAAATCTAGGCTACTTTGACGATCCTCCGGAATCCTGATGGTCCCTGCTCTTTCTTTTTCCTTCCACCGTCCTCGGGTGGAAATCCTCTTCACATTTTGGCCTCTTGGCTTTGTTGGCCTCTCCTCGAAAAACCCGTTTCTAGATCTTCTTAAGCTTCTTTGCTTGGGGTTGAGCCGCGGCCTTCTTTTGTTTGAGGTAATCCCTTAGCTCACAAGAAGCTTGGGTAGCCTTTTGCCCCGCATGGCTCTTTTCTTTTGCAAGCATCCCTCTACAAGAGGATTCCTCCTGAAAGGTGGCCTCTTGATTGGAGCAAGAGTGACAAGAATCTGGCCTTTCAGGGCCACCCTCTTGGATCCGCGGACCCAAGCGACTTTCAAGTCGCAGTGGGACTTCGTTGCTCAAGGCAACCTGTGTCCCTGGGTCCTCGCGTTGGCTAGCTTGCCTCTTGGGATGCTTCTTTTCCTTCCCATTTTTCTGAGACGTTGCGGTCTGGGAGGCTTTGGGTGATGCTCCCGTGGACTGCTCGTCCAATTTTGAGCAGAGGGTTTCGACGGCTCCTGAAAGATCGTCCACTTTTACTGCCAGTGCCTTTACACAAGGGCCTGGACGGTCGCCCATCCTACTGCCTATTGAGAGGCAGTTGCCGCAGGATGCCGCATCTTGGACGGACGCACTAGCCTAGGCTCATGTGTCCGTCATTCTCTTGCTTCTAAAGTGCATCTGAAAACTTTTAAAAAATGTGTTAACTTGACTTTTAGTCGGTTCCTATAGACGGCGTCAATGTTGCATTCTGGAATTTCGGCCACTGTATGGACGAAGGTCCAGATGAGTCTGTTGATCTTCTAGGCGCACTCAGACGGAACCTGTACAACACAAAGTATGTGGAGAGATTTATTAGATTAGTGAATATGGTATGAAAGATAGGGAGAAAGGAGGAGACGATAACACACGAGATTTTATGTGAAAAACCTTCCCTTAAATGGGAAGGGAAAACCACGGGACTTTTTTCCAAGAACTTGGTTCACTATCGTGCTTAGTTACAAGAGAGGGGGTGATTACAGGGAGTCATAGGCTGCTCTTAGGCCTTTTCTCCTTTCCTTCATTCCGTATAGAAGCTACACAAGAGTAAGTGTTAGACCCTTTGCTTGGTAGATAGTTTACGTATTTATAACGGTTGGGTCTTCCTTTGTGAGGCGTCCACGTGGCGCTGGTGTATGTAGAGGAGCTTATCACCTGCTCCACAAATCCACTTTACCGTGTTAGGGAGGTTGCGTGTATGCTGGCTGACTTTTCGTGGCGTCACATCCGTAGTGATCAGACGTGTCCTGCAGATCATCATTTCTTCTACAGCTTGACAGGATCAGCCACCAAATCCTTGGCGTACTGGTCTTGCAAACCTGCTGACGTCCGTGACCCATCTTGGGCTCATGGGCCCGATTGGATTTTGAGTCCACTATCTTGCACGGGATGACTTGGCCTCCTAGACAACTTGGCCGTCTAGACCTCTTGGGCCTACTGGGTCTCTATGGTATCAAGGCCTAATTTCACGGGAATTGATCTTCTAATGGGTATTAGGTATCAGTATCCATCAGTATCCAACCTGGGAAAAATGTTATTACAACTGTAATCATTCCTTGGGTGATAATAATAAAGTCCGACAAGTCATGGCGTTATGTGAAATTCGTGAAGATTTGAGTACATCATGTATCTTGTAATACAGTGGCCCCATTTGATAAACTAAAGGCTGAATACATCCACTATTGGCTCTTTTACATCTGTAACTCCATATTCTGCCATCTACTTGTTTCTAATTTCTATTTCTGTGAATTATACCCTAAATAAGAATTCCAAAAGGCAGTGCATCCAAATGAAGTTTATTCTGTGTGTGTTTATGAAGGATACAGTTGAAGTAATTATCTGCTTCCTTTTTTGACTACAAATAGATTGTTATCCATTGATTTTCAATTTCAATACACCCTAAATCATTTCATAATTATCTACCACTGGTTATTCTACGGTAGAATTTCGGATTTTATATCCTTCTCCAAGCTTCTGCCTGATTCTTTGTTTTGGGAAATTCTTTTCACGTTTGATTTCCTCTTAAAATGCTGAGATGCTTTCTGCCTTCTATATTACACTTTTATCGGAAAAGGTTATTGTCTATTCAATTCCCTCAATTTCTTGAAATCTATCCAATGCTGAGATGGCATGTCTTGATTTAAGTATTGAATTTTTCTATCAATTTGAATCCATCCCAGCCTTTGAAATGAAAATCCTTTCCATTATTTTTGTTTTCTTCATATAGCAAGGATAACTAGCCCTCCATCCTAATCACGTATGTAATTATTGGAGTCTGTATCCACTGTGTTCATATTGATATTGTCTATATATTAGTTCATCATATCGGTATTAGCCATATAGTATGATAAGTATCTGTATTAGATGTAGTGTTGACACATTTGTTTTCCTCAAATGGGGATCTAAGGGAATAATATCGATCCATATATTACAAGATATCAGATTTATCATTCGACATATTGCCGATATGATGCCTTGTATGTGTGGTGGTATTAGAAAATATTGGCATTGGAAAACCTGATATCTATATATATTGGCTGATGTTTTATCCCATGGTCCCAATATAGGATAGTTTAGTTCCCCTTCCATCTAATTATTAGCCAATGGAAAAGGTATATCATTAGAAATAAATATCTAGAGGCACCAAGGATGGCCTTAACGCATAAGACTTCTGGCATTGAGTGCTTGGGGATATCTGGAAGCCCTGTTAATTTGAATTTCTTTGTTATAGCAGTTTGAAAGCATGCAGTATCAGTTGACATATTGTCTCAACGGGGGGAAGGAACAAGCTGGAAGGATAGAAAGCTTGATTATTAAGTTGCTCAATTGTTCCATTGCAATCACCTTTTATTGTTGTGAAAAATAAGACTGAACATTATCAGTCTGCTGCTGGAATTAGTTGATGAGCTTCTTGAATTTAGGAATTATTTATTTTGTAACTTACTAAGCTAGCTATAGGCTTAGTCATTTTACAAATGAGTAACAATTACTGACGCCCTAAAGCATGAAATGAAATATTTATATCCTGTGGGAGGGAGTGCGATACAAATATTTTATGTCATTACAATACATCAACTGATACTCAGATTGTCAGCAAGTAAACCTGTTGTTTTTTGAAATACTGACCGATATTTCCCTTGGGTTCTAATTCGCAAAACAATTTGTGTTTGATATGTGTGATAACATGGCTGGTAGCACTGACAGATATTGATACCTATATTCTAGTATATGCTACGAAAGTTAAAGTCAGCTTGTGATACTATTTTCATCGAGACAAATATGGCTCTTGGCTTGTGGTCCTCTGGTGCTCTTTTGTAGATTTGACTGTCATTTGTTTAAACACCGTATTAATAGTTCTCTCCTTTCAGGTGAAAGATTCACTGATGTGGTTGGGAGCCCCTATTATGTTGCACCTGAAGTTTTACGAAAGTGCTATGGCTCAGAAGCAGATGTCTGGAGTGCCGGAGTTATAGTTTACATTTTGTTGAGTGGAGTACCTCCATTTTGGGCTGGTATGGGAGTTAATCTTTAGTTTTCTCTAAAATTTTGGATGGCACAAAGTGGTATGGAATTAGTTTGTGTAATTCCCCATGTCTTATTGCATCTTTTTGAGTGTAGAAAATGAGCAAGGGATATTTGAACAAGTCCTGCATGGTGATCTGGATTTCTCATCAGATCCTTGGCCTAGTATCTCTGAAAGTGCGAAAGATCTAGTGAGGAGAATGCTCGTTCGTGATTTTAGAAAACGGCTGACTGCACATGAAGTTTTATGTGAGTTTTTCAACTGATTTATTTCAGTTGGCGCAATAATTCTAACATTCAGGAATGAAATGACTATATGTGGAGAAAAGGTTGTGTGGAAAACATTCTTAATCAGGTCTTGTAATATCCACATGTTTTAGGATGAAATGGCAGATGCATTTCCCTGCTTACATCTTTTATTTTTCTTAAATTAGGTGTGTGGAATGCAGTAGAAGAAGTCACTGCAGTAAAAACTTTGTTTCAAATCCTAGAGATCCACTTCTGCATATTTACATGCACTTGGTGAGGGGAGCAGAATAACAAAATTTCATTGTACCTAAAATTACCTAGCAGTACCAGTTCTTGATTATATGGTGCCCTGCCCTTGATGCAAAATCTTTCATGTTTTGAGTTAGAAACTATCCTTAAATGCACATTGCTTTCTAAAATCATGAAATATTTTTTTTACCCTTATTGCTTCAGTAAGCTTGGACTGCTTATTGATGGGGATATGGGTTCTAAACATTGTTTAAAACTTCCTTTTAAATTGGCGGCCCAGTACCTTAGGCTCTAATATCATGGAACATGGGTGGGTCAAATGCATGCAACTTTACCTCTATATTAAAGAAATGTTATTTTTATGGTTTAAACTAGTGGCATCCAAGTCACAATGGATGAACTTCAATACGAAGCCAATGTTCACCTTCATAGTTTTGAACTTCCCTTTACTTGAAGAAAAAAACATTATGGGATATAATGATGATGATGATGATATAAGCTTATATTATTAATCTCTGAGACTATAAGAACATGAACGTGGTGGCCTTAACAAGACTGGGAATTTGATGGTTGGTTTTGTCATAGGCTCGTAGCTGTTCTTTGTTTATTTCCCCTCAAATAACAGCATTAAGGGGAATCACTGGGCAGTCTTTTCTTTCTATCTTCTTAGGTATGCAACATAATCAGATAATCATAGTTAACAAAAGCATAGTCAACTGCCATGCAAATTTTCGCACAGTTATCTATGTGTGTGCCTTCCTGCTGGTGCACATGCATCTCATGGTTCATATATCCTGCTTTCTTTTGTGAGGCAGTGTGTACTCCAAAGAGTGGGAGTGAACTGAATTCTTTCTCATCCCTCCAAAGAGGATAAATTTCTGAAGTACTCTGGGAAGAAGTTTGCAATTCTTGAAAAATGGTTCTAATAGAGCATGCTTTTCATTTTCATTCTTTTGCTAAGTTTATCTGTGATTCTACAGTCGGTTTGTTTACTATGAGCTGAATGCTTGTCGTTTGAAAGTGTAATTGAGCCGTGAACTTACCTTGCAAATCTGGATCTGTTATATTTCATATTCCATCAGACTTTTTGCCCTTTTTATTGTAAACATTATATGAAACACAGGAGAGAATGGCAACCAATTGTTTGTTCATACAACTATGTCTTTTTCTCATCTAATCATTTTTTAACAGGCACCTATCCAGTTTAGGTGCAGGTATGGGGCTGATGTGACAAAATCAATTTAGTTTAAATCCAATTCTGCATCCATTTAGAAGATTCTACGGCTTATGTTTTTGAGCTGTGCTCAGTTTTGTTTCATCGTACTCATTTATTTGTATCTATAAGGTGCTTGTCCACTGTAATTTAAGGATGCCACTGAAACTGGGTATCTCTTGAATGGGCTTTTGGCTGAGTTGTCATTGCTCATATACATGGTAAAACCTATCTGCAGGCCATCCCTGGGTGCAGGTTGATGGTGTGGCTCCTGACAGACCTCTTGATTCTGCAGTATTGAGTCGTTTGAAGCAATTCAGAGCCATGAATAAACTCAAGAAAATGGCTCTTAGAGTAAGTCTTTGAACTTAATTATGAGTTGCAGTGTGCATTTTCAATAGAAAAGAAACTTAAGATCTGAAAATGGATGAAAATATTGGTATCAGTATCGATCAAGATCATATCACTATCAAGTATATCGGACAATACGTATTTGTATCGGATATATCGAATTTAAAAAAATCCTAAAAATCAAAAATTAATAAGGTTGTATCGGCTGATATATCTGCCGTGTTTGTTGATACGGAAACATATCGTGATATTGTCCATTTTTTGAGCCTCGATACTGGTATATATTGGCCAATACTTATCATATTGGCTGATATTTTCATCAATTCTTTTGCTCTATATATAGCTGCTTGAATAAGCTAACCGTTAGGAAGCTGGAACCCAATGTGCATATTTATCTATTATTTCCAAGAATTAAGGCTCTTTCTAGTTGGTTGCGAAACTTAATATCGGGAAACCTTTTCGGCAGGTGGTTGATGTGAACCTGTATGTGTGATGAGACACATCTTTCATTCATAGTGGCTGTTTCATTTAAAGTAAGAAATTGTTTGATCATTGTAGGTTATTGCAGAGAGTCTATCCGAAGAAGAAATAGCTGGACTTAAGGAAATGTTCAAGATGATAGACACAGACAATAGTGGTCAAATCACTTATGAAGAACTCAAGGCTGGGCTTGAAAAAGTTGGTTCTAACCTGAAGGAGTCTGAAATTTATGATCTAATGCAAGCAGTAAGTATCAGAACAAATATGCTTCCCCATCTTTCAAGGGTACAATCCACTTTCTACTGTCGCGTTATGTTCCGTCTGCATTCTGGAACGTTACCTTCCTGAGTCGTGTTAAATCAAGAATTTCATTTCTTCAGCATCTTTGCAATTGCCTTAATTTTCTCAAAGCTTTTTTTTGTCTTCTGTCTTTTAGGCAGCTACAATGTTTTATTAGTTTTTTTTCTAGGTGTTGGCATGGATTTAGTGATCTTTGTGTTCAGCTTACCCTCCCTTTGATGAAACGGCAGGCTGATGTTGATAACAGTGGAACGATTGATTATGGGGAGTTCATAGCTGCAACATTGCATCTGAACAAGATTGAGAAAGAAGATCATCTGTTTGCTGCGTTCTCCTACTTTGACAAGGATGGTAGTGGCTACATTACTGCAGATGAGCTCCAGCAAGCCTGTGAGGAGTTTGGAATTGAGGATGTGCGCTTGGAAGAAATGATTCGAGAAGTTGATCAGGATAATGTAAGTTTTCTTTCTGTGGGCCACCATTCCAATTCTGGTCTCATCAATTTCGAGGAGTGGAGGAGCGATTATCATGTCTCTTAAAAAGACATGACACACTACTAATATTCAGAGACATAGCAAAGTTCTGTGAAAAATCCGGACAGTTGTGCGTGTATTGAGTAGTAAAGTGATGTGACATTGCAAAGATTGGGTTCAGAGTCCTCCCATTTGATGATTTGAGTGGGAAGAATGGGTTCATCAAGTGTGGATGGAAAGGAATGAAGCTCAGAGTATGATGCAAGTTGACGGAGCAATAAGGATTACATGATGTGTTCAACATATTTTAATGTATTGTTATAATGTTAGTTTCCCAAGTTGCCAAGATACTATCATCACCCTACACCTTTACAAAGCTAACCTCTATCCGGTGCATTGTAGTGCTGAGGCAGCTTGTTTCTACTACATAGATCTTGAGACTGGTTGGACCAAAGGGAGACTTTAGTAGTGTGAAGGAGGATAAAAAATGAAATAATCCTAATAGGACTTTTCAAAATGCGAGTTCTACAAGAGGTTGTCACTAGTCAGACTCACTAATGTAGGGATCTTGGCATCCGTCCTTTGAGTAACCGCTCGAGAGTTGAAGTTTATGTTCCCTTTCCTTTATGCCACACTGACCCAAAACATGACATTAGGTTAATATTTCAGGCATTTACCATGATCTCTGGGATGCATCTATTTACGATAGGAGCCCTTTTATGGCTTTCTCGGTGGAGAGGCTTTGATATATCTATCCAACGGCTAAGTTTAGAAGTTGGGTAAATAAATGATAGAGATTGAATTAAATAATTTAAATAGCTATTTAATTTTCACAATTCATCTATCTGACTTCTAATTTAGTAATTGGGTGGATGTGAGAGCCCCTCCGTGGGAGGATCCTAACGGCTCCCTTTACGATAGACCATTATGTTTTATTCCTCAGAATTTCCTTTATTCTCTCTCCTGGAAGTAATACAGCTTTAAACTAATGCAGCAATTAAACTAGGCAACCCAGTTACGGCTTATGTAAACGAAGTACAGGATTAGCTATTGAGTTGATGCGTGGTGATTCTGCATTAAAGCAACATGGAGACTGATGTGTTGTTACTTGGGATTTAATTGTGCAGGATGGAAGGATAGATTACAATGAGTTTGTAGCCATGATGTACAAAGGAAATCCAGCGGGCGTGCCAGGTAAGAGCAGTGTGCAGATCCCTTTTGGCTTCGGATTAAGGGATGTACTGGGAGTTTAGTTGTTTCATTGATTGCGTTGAGCATCTTGTATTTCTTCTTTTATACCTTACCTTTCTTCCTTTCCTTACGAGTGAAAATTAAAATTAGCAACTTTTTTTTTTTTTTTTTTGCTGGAGTTGAGGGCATGTACGTCAGAGGAAACATGTTAACAAGAATGGCTTATGCATTAGGATTGCCAAAACAGTTGAGCACACATAATATTTGCACACGTATGATTTCAGATAAATATGACTTTTCGTATTGGAGCTTGTCTCTTGAAAAGTGTCATTAATAGGCATAAACAGTGTGGACAGATGTAGGTATTTAGGATCAAAAAGCCCCTTTTGACAGTTTGGAATAGCATTAATGCCTTAAATGCTTCATTTTCAACTTCAATTCCCCTTTAAATTGTAATGCCTCCCTAATTATACTTTTGCCTCGCCTTTAGTTGGAGTACTAAATTTTTAATTTTTTTACCTGATCTGTTTTCGATGGCTTCACAAAACACTTCAAAAGGCGTTGCTGACATTGCTTCATGCCTGTTAATGGATCTTGTGCTGGATATATGCATTCGGTATAATTTTTAATCTACTATTCCTTTTCAAATTTTCTCGCATATAGAAATAGTTTATTATTTGAGAGATGATTTTACTGCTATTTATAGTGCCCATTTGAAAGATAGTTTTTAAATTTTCTTTGCTAGGAATTTGTAGAAATAATAGAGACTTTAGAAATTCTAGTTGCTTATCTCCATCCAAATATCATAGTGGCCTTATGTGTCTTTTTTTGTCGTTAAAATATTAGATTGGACATCTAGATGGTCAATGTGGTTTTTAAATTTAACCAAAAAAGTGACTGTATTTTCTTGTTTTTTCAAAGAAAGTTTAAAATAAGTGGAAGGATCCTTAGCTCGATGAAACATTGGAAGGATAGTTTCTTTTTCATTGAAGTTCCGTCAACTGGGTTCTTTCTAATAATTGGAAGGATGTCAACCCTTCGCTTTCTAGTCTAGTCATTTACAATGAGAATCATATGACTCAATTTCAGAAAAAAATCTATAAAAAAAATATCCCTAAGTTGTGCAGGATTGAAAATCTTTTAAACCAAGATACTCTAAACCGCATTAATTGGTATGCTCTAGGTGAAATGGTAATTACTGATGTGCCATCTCATCCCGTGAAAGGAAGAAGAGGTGGACTCATAATTGACTCTCCTCCGCCTATTGATTTTGGTTAGCTTGATGTTGGGGTGACAATCACCTTAGAACCTCCCTCACTCAGACGATGACGAAGTCTATAGGATCGTTGATGCTATCTATGCTATGGTTGCTGATAGGAGTGTTGAGGGGTTTTCATCAACGATCTATCCTAGTTTATGCCCCTTAAGGTACCCCTTTTTAGGGGAGGTCCTTGCCTTCATCTTTCAAGAGGAGTCTCCCATTGCTACTCCAATGGAGGTGCATGACTCTCAACCCCAATCATTACATGAGGAGCCAATTAATACTCGTATAATTACCGAATTTGGGGACCCAATTATGCGTAGCTCTCCACCCTCGAGTGAGCCGATTTCTATGTCCTCTGCTACACGAGTTGCTACATTAGAGGATAGTAGTAGAGCAACCAAAGAGTATTATGTGTTTTTTTTTGTTGCTATCTGCCGTTCCAATGGATCTTGAGGTTTTCCAAGATACTCTTAGTTTTGGGACTTTATTGTATTGCAAGACATTGCCTCTCCTTCGCAGGAGATCGTCGTTGGTTTTAAATCCTAGTCCAAGAGGATTACCATCGAACTTTGTATCCCGAGAAGGATACCCTTCACAAGAGGTATCATTCACAACATTACTTTTGAGTTATTCACTCATCCTTTCAATTATGATATCAAACTTGCTCTTTTTGCAATCTCAAGACCTGGTCCACTTGATTAAAGATAGGATTTGCAATTAAGATGCATAAAATTGCACACCTAGGACTTGATGTTTGAGTTATGACTGCCAAGTCTGAAGCCTTATTATTTTGTGATCGATCGACTCAGTTGGAATGTAAGCTGTATGAGTGGATGATGAGGTTTCATGACTTTGCCGACCAGGTTGCTATTGTTGGAGATCGGATAAGTTTAATTGAATATAAGTTCATGAGGCGAAGCGTCGGTTGGCGTCGACTACTAGCATTATAGAAGGATTTCAAGCAAAATGTTTAAAACATGAGGAAGTGTCTGGGAGAAATTACCGCCTCAAAGAGATGGGGGTCTATATTAGACTCATGCTTCTAAGATGGGATTACTCCCTATAGAAGGATCATCTTATTGGTTACTCCTAACTTTCCAACAGATTGCCTGAATATAAAAAATTTTAGAGCTCTGAGGTTTGAAGCCAGAGATTTTTTGGAACCAGAGGGCTCCCAGCCTTCCATAGAATAGATGAGTTATTTCTTATCTTAGAATGTCACAACTCTTTGTATTCTTTGTAATTATATTTGTGTTCTCGGTTTTAATGTACATGTTTAGATTTTGATTGTACATTCATGTATTATTTATACATGGTCATAACGACTTATTCCTTTGAACAAGTTTTTTTGTGACATTAATATTTCTTAATATGAAGTTTCTAATCTTAAAAGTTTACGCCTTTACTCTCTTATTATATTATCGAGCGACTCTCTATTGGTAGGTTGCTAATTAAATACATGCCGTGTCTCTTGTTTCCTCTACGAGATCTAAATCTTATCTAAAAAGTTGAGAATTTTGGATGAAAATAAAGTTTTTCACTTAGTAATTCAATAGTCCAATTTCCATTGGAATTATCACTTCTATCATGTAATAGAGACTGAATGGTGTTTTTCAAG
This sequence comes from Nepenthes alata, assembly GCA_028571085.2. Lineage (NCBI taxonomy): Eukaryota > Viridiplantae > Streptophyta > Magnoliopsida > Caryophyllales > Nepenthaceae > Nepenthes > Nepenthes alata. The sequence continues at coordinate 4,529 of JAOVVI020006325.1, read as the reverse complement.
TTGTCTCTCCTGGAATCGTTCGGTAAGCCCATAGAATAATAGATGAGAGGTCGTTTACCCAAGAGCCTCCTACATTTTTTAGCTTTGTTTTCAATCTATTTAGTATCGTCCGATTCATTATCTCGACTTAACTATTTATTTGGGGGTAAGAAATCGAGATATGGACTAATCTAATTTTTAAATTAGCACAATACTTTGTGAATATTTTATTAGAGAATAAGGTATCATTGTCAGTCATTATGACCTCTGTTATTCCAAACCTATAAACGATATTTTGACATATAAATTCTGTAACATTTTGCTTTGTAATCTTGGCCAATGTGGATGCTTTGACCCATTTTGTGAAATAATCTATTGCAATGATGGCAAACTTTTATTATCTTGTTGCTTTTAGGAATGGATCTAATATGTCTAGCCCCTACTACGCAAATAATCAAGAAGTCTGTAAAATTTAGAGTTCTGTATAAGGTTGTATGGGTATGTTATTATGGATTTGACAATTTTCATACTTCTTGATAAATTCCACTGCAACTCTTTTTATTGTCGGCTAATAATAGCATTGTCGTATGATTTTAAAGGTTAATTTTTTTTCTCGTACATGCATTCCACATATACCGAATATGCACACCATTTAGGACATAATTGGCTTCAATGGGAATTAAACAACGCTTGTAAGGAACCGAGTAGCCCTTTCTATAGAGTTATCTATCAACAATTGTCTACCATCCGATTATTTTTGTAACACGTTTTGTTTTTGCTAGGTCATTTGGAAGTGTTTCGATTTCAAGTTACCTCTTATAAAGGATTTACCATGCCGCCTTGCTAGATATTGGGCGCATTTCATTTAGCTCATCTATACTCGGCCTTTTAGAATCTATCTCATTTTCTGAGTATACTACTCAAGGTTTCCTGATGTTGTCATTTTGGTGAGCCGATTGACCTTCCAGTTATTTTCTAACAAGATATGGCGGATTTCAACTTTATCAGAAAATGACCGAAGCCCACTCACTTTGACAAGGTACTTTTCCAAACTCGAGCTAAATATCTTGAAATTGGATAACACCTAATTAACCACTAGTTTGAAATTACTATAAATGATTAAGTTCTTCGTGGAGTACTCTCTTATTAGCTTCAGGCCAACCAGCAGAGCATTATATTCAGCCATGTTGTTTGTGGTTTGAAAATTAAACATCATTGAGTATTTGATCTTGAATGCATTTGGTATTAGCAACACTATCTCGGCTCCACTTCTAGATTGAGATGATGCCCCCATCAACATGTAGTATCAATATAGATGATGTTCTCTCAATAATTGAATACCTTTGATTATCTATTTCTTCTGAGATTTGGGTCATCATTTAGATTATAAAGCCTACAAGGGCTCAACCTTTTATAGAAGGTCGTCTTCTAAACTCTACATCAAACTCGCTTAATTCGACGATCCACTTAATTAAACGTCTAGATACTGCTAATTTTTGTAAGATCCCTTTTAATTATTGATTCATTAGAACCACGATCTTGTGAGCTTAAAAATATGGTCGAAGCCTCCTAGTAGCAAAGACTAAGGCTAAGATAACCTTTTCTACTTGAGAAAATCGAGTCTCTGTGTTTGATTAAATCTTATTAATAAAGTATATCGATTGTGTGCCCATTTTTTCTTAACCAGGCCAGAGCTCAAGGTTGTTTCAAATACGGTTAGGTAAAAATACGACTCTTCACCTTCCTTAGGACAAGTTAAAAGAAATGGATTTACTAGATAATCTTTTAACTCCTAGAAAGCTTGTTAACATTCTTTTGTTTGTCAGAAGCCATTGGTCTTTACCCCTGTTAAAGTTTTGAAAAATAGGAGATACTTCTCAGTCAACTTGAGTAGGAATCGGGAGAATACAACAAGCCTTTCAATTAATCTCCAAATTTATTTGATCATCCGATGTGATTCCATATCCATTATGACTTTGATTTTGTTCAACTTTGCCTCTATTCTTCATTGTGAATCAATAAACCCTATAAACTTACCAAAAGTTACTCCAAATACACATTTGGTTTGATTTAAGTTCATCCGATGTGCTATGAGTATTTTAAATACCTTGGTTAGATCATGAATATGATTGTCGGTAAGCATGTTTTTCATGAACATATCGTTTACGTGCACCTCGATATTCCTTCCAATTTGGCGCTCTAACATCTTGTTCACCAATTTTGATAAATTGTTCGGTATTTTTAATCTGAATGATATTACTTTGTAGTAGAGTCTCCTGATCCATCATAAATGAGGTTATTTTCTCATCCATTGAGTTCATTTGGATTCGGTTATACCCCGAGTAAGTATTCATAAAGTTTAATTGTTGGTGCCCAGATGTTGAATCTACAAGTTGGTTAATCATTGATAATGGAAAGTTATCTTCTAGATATACCTTATTTATATCAGTGAAGTCGACACACATACTCTACTTTTCGTTGCTCTTATTGATAAGGACAATATTGGATAGCTAGTCTGATTAATGAATCTCTCTGATGAATTTGGCATCAAGTATTTTTTTGACCTCATGGCGTATAGAAATGAGTTTTTTCTATGGAACAACTTCATCTTTTTTGCCTGACTGGTTTATACCTTGGAATGACGCTTAGTTTATGAACCATCACTTCATTCAGTATTCTTAACATTTATACTGGTGTCCAAATAAAGATACGAGTTATTCTGTAACTACTTAACTACTCTTGCAAAATCGGGGTCAACAAATCACTGATCTGAACACATCTAAATCCGATGGATTAATAGGAATTTGGAGGGGTGGTTCTCCGGGTTGACCATGTTGGAGGATATTTTCATCTTGAAGATCAAATTTCTCAATTAGTTAAGAATGTATTAAGTCGCATATTTGCATCAAGTAGCATCGTCTCCCGATAATCTAGTCTTCTTTTACCTCTCTAATCCTGTATCTAGTTAGAACCTTTATTTTTAGACGTGGGATTGAAGTGATCGACTTAATGGTTGTCAAGTGTGGCCGGTTCAATGTGGTATTGTAGACTAAGAGAAGATCTACCACTATTAAGAAGGTTAACATATGGAAAGTTGTTTTTGGTTATTTTTCCAACGTAACTTTCAGTTATATGATTTTTTGTACCTGTATATGTTCATTGTCCAATCCATACGATGGACTGTCTGATGGATGCATTTGATTTCTTTTAAATCTTAACTTAGTGAACGCATCAAGGTAGATAATATTTTTCAAATTTTCATTATAAATAAAATTTTATTTAAATTGATAATCTAAAATTTCATAAAAAATGAGTATTAATACAATAAGATGGTCAAAATATGAAGATATTATATATATCATATCGTTTTTATTAAAACTAATGATAGTATCTTCTATTTCTAGTTTTTGTCTATTATTAGCAGAAGCCTTCTCTATATAGTCTGGAGCCTTTTTGCTGGATGGCTTTGTCAATATTATATTTATTACATCGTTGTCATCCTGTTTCGTGGTTATTCTAATAGTTTCACATCACCTTTTTTATTACTTGGGGCAAACCTAGGGTTTTGTAATTATTTGTTGAGGTATCCCTTTTGTAGTTTTAGGTTTTTGTTTGGAGCTTGTCGGATTCTGATGAGATGATAGGATTACTTTTCTTCCCTCCAACTAAAGACAAATTATGATTGAAACTAGTCTGCCAACATTTGAAAGAATTGAATAGAATTTGGTACTAATATGTAGAATCAAATTCTTACATTTTCCTTAAAAGTTAAAGGAAAACAGAGATAAAATGTAACATTCTCAAGATTCTGGAAGTTCAATAATGTTCATAAATGACCTAAATGATACATTGGACCAGTGCTTCCTTCGTAAGGCTCCAATATGGATATTTTGAATTTGTGTGAAAATCGATTCCTTTTAACCTTCGAGGTAAATAATGTACAACCCAATTTGATCTTACGACCGGCAATGCTCCCTCGAAAAACATACTATTCTATCTGTTTTATCTTTTTCTCTACTTCAATTGTAGAGGCAATCTTTTTGGTTTTAAGGAGTATCTTCAACTCCAAGTTATTAGCAGATATACACAATACTTTCTTAACTGAAAAGGTTTTCGACATGCTGCTGTATGGGCATCCCTTTTGGACTGAGAGGAGTCCAAAGTCCCAAGTATACTAAGAATTTCGTTATTCGGGATTCTCTTTCCTGGACTTAAAGTATAAACATCCTTCAAGTCAAGAATGATTTATGTGGAGAGATGCTTTAGGAGCTTCAGGAATCCTTGATTGATGTCAAGCTCCCTTTGAGGTTATCTTCTTTCCTTTCGACCTTCTTTTTAAGGTTGACGTTTGTGAGTGGAGGGAAGTTGCTCTACATGTTTGGTCATCGATTTTATTATATAAGGATTTTAGCATCTTTGACATACTTTTGAACTAAGTCATCAATGATACGACGGCTAGGTTAGCCAGTAAGCGAATGTTTTCACAACTACACTCTTCAGGATTGTGGCCACAGGACATGGTGTCTTTGGACGGCTGACTTGCTTGTCCT
>JAOVVI020006324.1:0-15731 GCA_028571085.2 Nepenthes alata | reverse complement strand
ACTAGGGCCATTATGGCAGAGCACACGGTGGCTCGTCAAAAAAGTGGCGACACTAAGCAACACTTTGTTGATGCATTGATGACTCTCAAGGAGAAGTATGATCTAAGTGAAGATACTATTATTGGTCTTCTTTGGGTACGCTGATATTTCTTTATCCTATTTACTTTTAATACAATATGATTTAATTTTTTAGAATTTATATTATTTGAGTTTCATCATGTTGAGTCTATATCGAGTTTTATTTAAGGTAATTTGAGCACCTAAAGAACATATTAAATAAATCACTTGTAGATAGCATTCATTAGTTTTGGTTAGATAGACAAAATTAAGTTGTAGACACAATAAAACTTAGAGTGAGGTTATAAAACATATTTAAATTAATTTTAATCTTGAAAAATATTGATTAAATCAAATAAAATGACACTATATTGGTCATATTTATTTCTATTGTATTTCTAAATTAATTTTTTTTCCAAATTGTTGATTTCTTAATCTCATTAGAGGTTTATTTTCAATTGAGTTGTTAGATGCTCTTTGTTTTTTTTTTTTTTGTTTTTTTTATATTGACCATATTTCAAGTAAATTTTTATAATATTGAAAATAATTTGAATGATGTTAAGAAGTTTAACAAAATTATATCATAAAAAATTATTTTCCTAAATATGATATTTTATTAATTTAGTATTAGTTTCAAATTATATAATATCTTATTCATATTTTTTTTTCATCAGAGTATTATTAACCAAGTTGACATTGGACTATTTCTTAATTGATGATTGATTTTTTTTCACTTAAAATGTTATTTTTATTTTTTACAACTTTTATGTTGTTTTTGAGAATATGTTTGAAGTAAGATAGTGTCATTATTATATTAAAATCATTACTTATTCACTTTAATTTTTGTATATGATATATTAAAGTGAACGTATAATTTAGACCAATCAGGATGGTACTACAAATCATATAAATCGTCCAAATATTGTTATGTTTTATGAGAAAAAAAATAATTTTTTATGTTAAAATTATTATATTCTTGGTTTTGGATAGGATATGATCACCGCAGGTATGGACACAACCGCCATTTCAGTTGAGTGGGCTATGGCTGAACTGATAAGGAACCCGAGAGTCCAACAAAAGGTCCAAGAAGAACTAGACCGAGTTATCGGACACGAGAGGATCATGACCGAGGCGGACTTCTTTAACCTCCCTTACTTGCAAGCCGTCACCAAAGAGGCCCTGAGGCTTCACCCTCCGACCCCTCTAATGCTGCCCCATCGGGCCAACACCAATGTTAAGATTGGTGGCTACGACATTCCCAGAGGAACAAACGTCCATGTTAATGTGTGGGCTGTAGCCCGAGATCCAAAAGTTTGGCGGGATGCGCTCGAGTTTTGGCCTGAACGTTTCTTCGAGGAGGATGTCGACATGAAGGGCCACGACTTACGGCTGCTACCCTTTGGGGCGGGCCGACGGGTATGCCCTGGGGCGCAGCTGGGAATTAACTTGGTGACATCAATGTTAGGCCATTTGCTGCACCATTTCAATTGGAGCCCACCCGATGGAATCAAGCCCGAAGATATAGACATGTCAGAAAACCCAGGACTGGTGACTTACATGAGTAGTCCTCTACAGGCAGTCCCTCTTCCAAGGCTGCCTGCAAACTTGTACAAACGTGTGCCCGTTGATCTGTAATGTTTTGGTGTAATTTTGCTTTCTAAGTCCTATACACATATATATTGAACTCAATGCATGTATTGTCATCTTACTAAGACACTCTCACTGAATTGGCACTGGTGATTTTCAAATTTTGCTTATGTAGAATCTTCACCAATGTCATATCTAAACCCACTTTGTTTATAATAAATTTTGAGGCTGGACTCGTTCATGATTGAAGTATTGTCTGATTTTAGAAAGATATGTGACGTACCCGATATTTAAATTCATCTCTGTGATTTGATTTTTGAAAGAGGTTGGTGATAGGAGAAGGAAACCAAAAGCCATCTCCTTATTTAACTAAAGGGAGATAGGGCACCACAACAATATAGTTCTAATGAAAGGTGGCCATGTTAGTATATGAGGGGTATCAGTATAGAGGCACATATGAGACACCAATGATGCATATTTGAACAAAAGATACAGTCCTGAATAAATATTCTCAGTTGGCTAAATTTTAGCCCAAGTGTTAATACATTAATCTCTTAATATTTATTATAAAATTCTCCTCTATTTAGGGTAATTATTTCCTTAAAAATCTTTACTACTGAATTCCATAATAGTACTTAGTCCAATGAATTGGTCTAAAATGATATAACTTAAGTAAAAAAATTTAAATCATTGACAAGTTCCCCAAGCCTATGGTCCCATACCAAAGGGCTCACTAATTAATCTGATTCTCTAATTAATTTACAAATAAATTACTCATGCAATAATCATTAAACAATGACCACATTTGACTAACTAAACTAAAAACATTTGAGAAGTTACGTGTGTCGGGTTATGGGTCGCTTTCTTGTGAGCCCATACTCATTTTATGTACCAATTGATAGTATGTGACAAAGACCTGAGGTTCTGATTCCAATGGTATCACACCTGAGCTGTGCCATAGACACCATTTCCAAAATACTGGCACTCAATTCGCACTTTTCGGGAGGTCGAGTGCCATTTTTAGAAATATCGCGCTCGAGCCGCGCTTGCCGGGTGCTTGAGCACCATTTACAGAAATTTCGCACTCGATCCACCTCTACCAGACGCTCGAGCGCCAGTTCCTGAAGCACTACGCTAAAGTTGCATCTGCCTGGCGCTCATGCGCGACCTGGAGGATAAAAACAAGACTAACGTGTCTTAGGGTTTAACTACTACAATTTGAGCGCTATTTTGAGAGAGATAAGAAGAGAAAGAGAGATAAAATGGAGAAGAGGAAGATTTGTACATCCGTTTGTATTTTGAATATAGTTTCAATTTTCGTATCGTGGGTACGCTATTCTTATTATTGAAAAGAACGTTTACCGAGTTCTATTTTTTTTCATTTTATATTATCTATTGTAAAGATTTATTTTGAGACAATACAGTTTGACATTATATTTGGGTTTATATAACCAAGACGTTATTGTATAGTAAAAATATTTTCGGATTTTGAGTCCCACGATTTTTCTCTCTCGTTCAAAAAGAAGATTTCCACGTAAAAATCGTACCCGTGTTGAATGTGTATACTTAAACTGTACTTATTGTGTGTTATTATGTCTTTTTTCACGGTTCAAATGGTAGATTGGATCTCAACAATATGCAGCCTAAGAACTTGACTTGTTTTAATATGTTTGGACAAGAGCTGTCCAGCCAAGAGCCGCAGGTCAGCTAGTTGTGCAAAATCCAGGTTCCTAGATAGCCTACCGAGAACATTTTCAAGTCGAATTCATATTTACGACATATCTTCGGTGTTGATCTATGGTGGTGCCTGAATGATTATTTATCTCTATTTTTTCATTGGCATTTTGGAAGCGTAGGAATATTAAAGAACGAATAATTCTTTTTGTTCATAATTATTGGTATAATTAATAAATGTGTGAATTTACTTTTGATGATTCGGCACAATTGTGGCTTTACATTATTAATTTGATAATTATGAATATAATATGATTATCGTATCATTATTAGATAAAATAATGTAAATTTAATATATATATATATATATAATATTAATGCGATCATGAATTTAAATTACTATATGGATTATGGAGTCAAATATCGGTTTGCTTGGTTCGAACAATCAGAATAGGGTACGGAATCCATACACTTCAAGTCTGGATCATATGCAACACAATAAATAGACGGTCAAAGAATTAACGGAACTCACTCCCCAATATATTTTTCAACGCTCAAATAAGTAATCTTTCTTGGTTGAAAGAAAAAGAGAATGTAAAGTGTGAATATTTTTAAAATAATTTTGTGAAGTACGCTTAATGCAAAGCATCTTTATGAGAGAGAAAATACGTTTGAAGCGTTTTAGAAACATCATTTGTTAGCTTTCGGGTTATTAGTTATCTGTCATCCCCCTTACTATTGGAAAGAAATGATATATATAGAGTTAAAGGGCAGTTAATCTTTCTGTCAACTGCCTATGGAACCGTCCGGATGGATAAGAAAACGTCATTCGTCCGACAGTTCCAAACTAGTAGTTGAGTCCGTTAAACTATTCCGATAAGAAAAATAAATTATCTGTTCCAATCGGTTACAGTTGGCAATGTCACCGTACACAAAGTAAACTATCGAGATAAGACCGAAGGGGCTCACCTTCCCATTTTAAGCTATATGGGCCGACTAGGTCCTTATTTAATTATGGGTTGAATTCTCGACGGACCTTCATCTTTGGCTAGTAACAACTATACCCATCAAATGTAAACCTAATCATTATTTGTAAATCTAATATATATATATATATATATATATAAAGTTTTTAATTTAAAATTATATGTAATGCTACTTATCAAATCAAAGAGAAAATGAGCCTTATGTGCATTTCGTTATTGCAGTTAATATATTACTACGTACTCATTGTTACACTCGTCAAAACTTACTCACTGAATGGACGAGACCTAGTAAATCACCCTTTGCAGCACCGGTTGGCATAGTATCCGAACCATATGTTTCTCCACGTTTACCTTCTATTTGTTACTATTTTCTTGTTTGTTACAGTACACATTCACTACACCTGTTCAATTACTATTTTCTTGTACTGTTTTTACATTCAGTTAGTGTTTTCATTTGCTACATAAGAGCCATTACTGTATAAAGTATTGGGGGTTCAAAGTAAAGAGCAAGAAGTAATTTTTCCTTTCCTACTGTCTCTCTCTCTCCCTATCTCTGTCTCTGTGTCTCTCTGCCCTCGTTCTCTCCTTCTCTTCACTTCTCTCTCTCTCTCTCTCTCTCGCGTGCGCTCTCTAGTCGCTATTTTCCCTCTTCTTCTCTGCCAGAACTCCCCTTCCCTCAGTTCTCGCCACACTTTGCCGATGACATTCATCGTGCGACCATGGATCACGTATCAAATGGTACTATCATTGAGACAAAAACAGAGGAAACCCTGGCAAAAAAGTAAGCACTCGAAGCACTCGAAGCCGCCATTTCAAGGCTGTCGAAAGAGATAAAGACTATCGCGGCAACCGTTCGGCAACATACAGCCAGAATCGTCGACCTTACTTTCACAACCAAGCATCTTCAACATTTCGTTGCTGCTATCTTGCCATCGCTCAACACCAGTGCATGCAACCCTAACGTACCAACAAGGTCGAAGGCATTACAGGAGTTAAAGGCGACCAAACCGCCAAACACATTAGGTATCGCCTCTCATGTTTCCATCATTGAGCAAATTCCAAAATCCCTCACTGAAAATTTTCAATCCTTGTCTCGCATTGAGACACAATCTGTCAATCCACCGTTGCTTCCAAACCCTACACCGTTCCTGATGCCTCCGACTATGACTCCACCAACCGATTTCCACATCGCTACTTTTGTTCAGGTTCCAAATAACAAACTTGATGCTGCTGGAAGCCATGACCACATCACCACCATTGTTCTCACCACCGCACCAACCCAACCGACGTGAATCTCATCTGTTATTCTTCATGTTCAATCAAACGCACTTATCACCTCCTATCTTCAATTGTTAAAGGTCAAAGTGCCATTGTTCTCTTCCAAAACCCCTAGACTCGATAGTGAAGAGCCACACACTGACAATCTTGCTCTTGACTCCATTGTGGATGCTGGAGTTAGAGACTTGAACGCAAGTTATTAAGATGCCCTGCCTTCGGATGTTGGAGCCAAGCCACAATGGCAAATTGAGAAGGCAGGAGTGATCGAGCAAAATCACCTCGGTAAGCAAGTTCACGTTTGTGACTGGAATAATAGACAAGCAAAACCAATAATTCGTGACTGAAAAATATTTGATGACACTTCTTGGACTTTTCTTATTGTTTTGGTCGCGGTTCTGGACAATAGAAATGCCTAGCTCTATATTGCCCATGGGTGTTTGTAGCTCCAGAAGTCCCTTTTGGAATCAAGAAGTTCCGGCACCCATTGCTACACACAAATGGCCCTACCTCATCTGACAGAGAAATCTGGTGCAGCATGCAGTCAACTTTTGAAACAGGCTCCCATGTGTTTCGATCATTCATTCCTTTCTAGCAGTGACCGCTGTTTGACCTAGGCTTGCTGCGAGTTCGGGTGTTAACTTGAGGTCTTCCAGCCCTGCCTCACGAGCTCTACTTTAATTCAACCCTATATAATGATACCTACCCTAGTCACGGCATGTTACTAGAGAAAGTATCTATCGACACAACAGATATTCTTATTTCAAGGAAGACGTGCGGAGTCATTGCCTATATTTAAAAGAAGGATTTTTGGCAGTTTGCAAGATTTTGCGTCCAGAGAACTTCAGGTTCATACTGAAGTTATTGCTGCGGCAACTGCTGATGTTGCTGCTGAGTGTTCCTAATCGAGAAATTCAAAGGCATGAGCTGAAAATGATGCATAGCTTTCTGTCGTCTTAGTAGAGAATGCCATTGTGATATTGATGCTTGTGGAGGATCATCTTCGGTTGCAGAGTAAACTTTGCAATGTTTCGCATCCTGTGAACAGAACGGTATCACCCCTCGCATCTGTTCCACCTACTAGTAATCAATTGAATTCATTGACCATGGCTGGTGGAGAATCCAAGGTGGCTAGTGCCAACTGTAAATCATTGCCTGATGATGCTGGTGGACTTTCGGTTGATGTTCTCGCTTCAATGGCAAATGAAAATGGGCAAACATCTGCAGCAATGATGGAGCGACTTACTAGAGCGTCTGCAGCTGAGCCTTACGAATCAGTTTCTTATGCCTTTGTGTCATATGGGAGCCGTGCCATAGATCTAGCAAAGGGAGAGAGCCCTTCCTCTAGTGCCATATTGTTTGTACTGGTTCCTGCTCATTTTCCTACGTTTGTAGCAAGGAAGCTTTTCCATGAGTTACCAACCTACCATGCGGATTATGGAACTCTGGTAGGAGCAATTGACTCCACCATTTATGATGATTGAATTTTACGAAAAGTGGCAACCCTTTTTCGTTTGCAGCATCAACATGTTGTCTGTTACTATTAGGCTTGTTTTGAAACTGACGTTGCTAGATTTCTTGAGGGCAGTAACTGGGATTCAAGAATTGCAGTGAGCTCGAGCTTTAGTTGTAAGGGAAGGAGCTCGTCAAATGTGGGGAATGACATCATAGCTGAATCAATATAGCTGTATATCCAAATGAAATACTGCCCTAGGACTCTTTGTCAACTCTTCGAATCCTACAACTATTTTGACAAGGACTTTTCGTGGCATTTGTTTCATCAAATTGTTGAAGGTTTAGCACCCATACATGGGAAAGGAATTATCCATCGTGAATTGACACCCAATAACATTTTCTTTGATACTCGAAACGATATTAAGATTGGTGATTTTGGCCTTGCCAAATTCTTAAAGTTTGAGTTATCGGATCAGGATTTTGCTTTTCTTTCAGATGCACTAGGTGTTTCAGTTGCTGGTACATGCCAAATTGGGACATATTTTTACACAACACCTGGGATTGAGCAAGGATGGCCGGAGATTGATGAGAAGGCTGATTTGTATAGCCTAGGAGTTGTATTCTTCAATTTGGGTCATCCCTTCAGGACATCAATGGAGAGGCACATTGTGCTTTCAGATCTGAAGCAAAAAGGACAACTTTCTTCTGCTCGGGTTGCTGAATTTTTCGAGCAAGGAACTTTGTTGAGAAGCTTATTATCTCATCAATGCCTTTCTCCTCAAATTTTTTCCTTGTTTAACCCTGAGGAGAAGATTATTTTAATGGGAACGGTAATGTTACGTACTTGTCGTTACACTTGCCAAAACTCACTCACTGAATAGATGGGACCCAGTAAATCACCCTTGGCAGCACCGGCCGGCACAGTACCCGAACCACATGTTCCTCCACGTTTACCTTCTATTTGTTACTATTTTTTCTGTTTGTTACAGTACCCAGTCACTACACCTATTCAATTACTATTTTCTTGTGTTGTTTTTACATTCTGTTAGTGTTTCCATTTGCTGCATAACAGCCATTACTGTATACAGTATTAGGGGTTCAAAGTAAAGAGCAAGGAGTAATTTTTCCTTTCCCACTGTTTCACTCTCTCCCTATCTCTGTCTTTTCGTCTCTCTGCTCTCGTTCTCTCCTTCTTTTCACTTCTCTTTCTCTCTCTCTCGCTCTTTACTCGCTGTTTTCCCTCTTCTTCTCTGCCAGTTTTCCCCTTCCCTCGGTTCTTGCCACACTTCGCCGACGACATTCATCGTGCGACCATGGAACCCGTATCGATATCGTGCTTTAAATAAATATAAAGAAATATCAGCGTTACTAATTTAGCATATTAAATAAAATTTTTAATTATTTTAGCGGGCAAAAGTTAGTGTATTAATTAGAACATGACATAAAATAAATCTCACATTCTATTGTTAATAATTTTAATATATGAAATTATCAACTGAACCTCCAAAATCCAAATTACTAGCTGTTTTATTGACCTCTAATTTATTAATAATGTTGCATATAGAATTTATTAAGATTAAAAAAAAACTAAAAATTAAAATTAGAGGTGTTAAATAAGATGTGTCAAAGATGACTTATCGAATGGGTGTTGTATTTATAAAAAGAAAATAATCCAAAATTTAATATTGAATTTGTTAAGATTGAACGCCACGCTAACCTAAGTGAACTACTTAACCTTTCTCAAGTTTACTTCTTTTATAGACAGGCTCAATCATCGATAAAATTTAGAGTAAAAGCCTTTAAACTATAGGCACATAATGATTGGATGTAATGTCTGTATCTATTTGTTGGCTAAGACTATTAAACATTCCTTTCATCAATAGGTGATATGTTAATTTACTATGTATCAACTTTGTTGCATTGAAAAGGCATCTGATTTTTCTAGAAAGAAGCTTTATGTAAAAGAAAGTTGATTAGGTAGTATGGAGGCATTTGGCATACATAGTGTTGGGTCCCAATATAGGGGCCCATAAAACACGGTCCAAAGAAGAGTCCCAAAATCACGACCACGAACCAAGAGGACAGACTGGCCCATGATGCCCAAAAGCCCAATTTAATTCTTTAAATTAAATTGGCCTAATAAGCCCGAAAACGTGGGCTAGTGTCCCAGAAGCACAAGCGGTGACAAAAGTCCGAGAGGCCCAATTAACCAAAAGAAGTTCAAAGACGCCACGAGGGGATGTCATCATCAAGGAAACATAAGAAGCGTCCGAGAACCTAAGCCCCAAAAATACAAGGACTAGGAAAAGGAATAGAGGACCTTCTAACAGACGGGAACAGTCTTAGCGTCTCCGCACAAGAAGCCAAAATGACCAAATATGTCAATACAGTTGGCTCGGAGTGATCAAGAGGCCCAAAGACCTCAGACGTTCCTTCAGACCTCAGACTTTCCTTCAGGCCTCAGATTAGTCCGAGAAGTCAAAAAAGACCCGAGGACCCCTCACAATGAACCAAAGATCCTTCAAATCACTAAGAAAGTAATTAACGTCCGAGAGCTGCCTCCTTCGAACGAGTCCGCGAACTCACAAAGGGATAATGCACGCCACATAAGGATGAGGACTACTTCATACACGATCGTGAGCGCCAACTAAGCAACTTTGCTATTACCAAGGAGCATGTAGCCACTGCAAGACGCCGCCTCCACAGCGCATAATGATACTCAGAGCACACCTAATCACATCAAGACTGACACCTAGAGTCTACACGCCTGACACAATAAGGTCAATTCAGCGACGCCGACAGCTTGCTTCCGTGCACACTCCAGCATGCCTGACATGGCCAGCGGGGCAGGCGGACATCTTCCTCACGCGCCTGACACGACCGACAGGACGGGTGGACAGTCTCTCTGCCATACGCCAACTGCCACGTGTCTGCTCCCCAACGGCACAATTTTTTTCTATAAATACCTAGCAAAGACTCCAAACAAGGGGCTTTTTTTCTCTTTCCCAGAAAAGAAGGAAGAAGCTCAAAAACTTCAAAAAGAGAGAGCTTTCAAAGGAGAAAGACTAAGAAAAAAAAGGGAAGATACTCTCAAAAAACTTGTATTTTGTAACGCTTCCACTCATAGTAAAAAACTTTCAATGACCCAGAGTCTCGTGGTTTTTTCTCCTCATTCAAGAGGAGGATTTCCACGTAAAATTCTATTTTCTCTCCTCCTCTCCATCACTTTTACACCCTTGAACATTTATATTGCACCGTATCCCGAAATCTAGAACGCAACACATATATTAGGGAAAAGATAAATCCTCTTATTAACCTCAAATATGCAATCAATTGGTGGCTATTTTTCTCCTAAAGGTTATTTTTGATCATTTACCTATAAATATATCACCAATCACCTGATAAATGGATAAATGCACAAGTGATAAAATTCATTAAAAAAAAGAGAGAAAAGTTATTTTATTAAAACATTATACTAAGAGAATTAGACATCTCACCCCCAATAAGAGAAGCACCCTCTCATCACATAAATTTTAGCTATCCGCTCCCAATAAATGTTGGTTCAGGTATTTATTAATATCATATAAACATAAAAATAATGATTTATTATTATGGCAAATAATAATGGATAGCATTGGTCAATTCGTATAATTTTTCACTAAATAGGGCGAGATAGAGAGAGCGCGCGTGTGCACAAGGGTAAAATGGTATATGAGTCAAATCTTTCCCAAAAGAAGAAAAACAAAATAGGTGGGATCCTCCAAAGTGACCATTCAAATCATAGTCTTCTGCTTGACTATTCGCTCGGATAAACACACTCCCGAAATTAAATGGCAGAGAAAACCGCAGAGGCAGAGAAAACCCCGCCGCCGCCTTTGAACTCTACTATCACACCTGCCAATTCGTCAGATTCCGTCGAAGATCCATCGGTTCACGCCGCCGAAGACGACGGCAAGGAGGAGTCAACGAAGGAAGACTCAGACGCAGAAACCGTCGTTCGCGAATCGAAGCGGAGGAAGAATTGTCCGACGGCTCTCGATCAATTGAGCAAGGAAGAACTCCTCAACACCTCCGATCTAAGCTTCTGTTTCTCTTTCGATTCTAAGTCGGCCTCCACTCCAGAAGTCACGCCGAAATTCGGATCGTTTAATATTGGTAGGAAATTGGATTTGGTGTCACCGCCGTCGGTAGACAATCGGGATTTTCAGATTCCATCGGAGACCGGAGAAGAAGAAGAGGACGAGGACGAAGCCGTCGCCGCAGAGGAGAGTGAAGAATTCAGTTCGTTTGAGGGGAGCTAATTGAACATCCTAGAGAGAGAGAGTGTGCGTATTTTATTTACTGGTCTTCGTTGGGCGGCTCTAAATTCAAGGGCTCTGATGCAAGAAGAATGAAATTAAAATAATGATGTTTAACAATAAAAGTGAAATTTTCTGCTGAACAATTCTATAATATATTGTTTTTATTGAAATAATTTTAGGTTTGTTTCAGAATAAATAAATTAAAACCAATTTATATAAAAAAAATTATATAACTCTTTAGAAAAAGGTAAAATTTATTTTTACAAAAAGTATATTTTATACAATAAAAAAATTCATTTGTCCAATTAGATATATCATTTTTAGTTTTTTAAATTTTATTTTTTACATTTAATTATAACTAATTTGTATATATTTTTTTGTTGTTTTCATTACCATATATTTTAAGTATGAATTATTTTATAGATATGACTTTCAAATTTTACAGATATTATTATTAGTTATTATATTTTTTTTCTTTAAATCTGATTGTTCATATTAAGATTCTTGTGTTATTTTAAAATATAAAAAATCTTTAATTTAACACTAATTATATTTAGTATTTTTTTAATTTTTCATTTTTAATTATTAAATTTTCATTCTGTTACTTTTTTTAAAAAAAATAAGATTCTATTTTTTAAAAAAAATTATTGAGATGTAAGATTCCATTTTTGTGTTCTATTGATTGACGTTGATAAACATTGACCGTCACTGACTCGTCGTTGCCGACGAAATTTGTTGGTCGCCGCGGGTGAGGTTATCGGCTCAAGTGGTAGACCGGCTGATTAATTTGCGGCGTCAAATATGAAGTTCTTTCACTTTTTGGTGACATTTAGTACCGATCGTCCTTTTTTACCATATAAAATACTATATATATATACATATAATGAATAATTACTCAATTTTATAAGTTTATTATGACTTTAATAGAAAAAAAATATTATCTGATTATTTTTTTATCATCCAATTTGATATCATATTTATTTTATTTATTAATTTTTTAATAAATAATAATTTATATATAATCTGATGGGTACACCGAAAATAGACTAGCCCAAAGTCAACGCAGGCCAAAAGCTAACGGTAAACTCGTAAACGACCCAATTTAAGAATATGCCTAAACCACGAAAGGCCCAGGACGGTCAACTCAAGCGTTAACCGGACGTACTGTAGGAGTAGGCTCAACAAAGGCTTTTTTTACGATTGCGGGCCTGGCCCATTTAAACCCCACGATCCATCAGACGGTCAACAACGGCTTTCCTAACATCTTCCACAATCTCAGTCGGCTACCAAAAGATGTATTGACAAAATCAGCGCATTTTTCATAAGAAATGCGCCAGATTTTTTCAATTCTTTGTCAACTAGGACTCTCCAACGGTAACGTTAACAGAAAGAATGTGATCGTTTTAGAAAGTCGCTAACCACTATGAAAGGAAACTATCTTAGTCCATTTGGCAACGGGCGTCAACCCTGAAAGGCCACTTAAAGGAACCCTAAAACTTTGGTTCAATGGAGGCTTCCAGAAGGACTTCTTCTAAGGACAACTTCTGAGATTTCTGACTAATCTTGGCTTACAGCCTTTTGTTGACACATTCATACTGACACATAATAGGCTTTCACAGGTAAATTTTGACATACAGAAACGATTACTCACAGACCAAAGCTCCTGCTTTCTGACAGTAAACTCTCTTACATCCACGAACGTTCACAGAGTATTGGACGAAGGTCATCATCTCTTCCACTCTTACGGGCGTCTGTCTTCTAAACCTCACCAGAGATTTTCAGATTCCTGGAGATTTAATCGGCTTCCCGAGTGTCATTTGGGGAGGCTTCTACGCATTCGGAATATCATTTCCTTACGCTCTCTGTGAGTAGAAATCGATCGCTCACGTCCTCAACAAGCGAGCACTCCCAACTCTTTCCATTTCTCTCGCTTTTCAGCAGTTACCTTCATTATCTTTGGAGGCTTTATTGAATTGTAATTTCGGTGGAACAACTTTTCGTTAACACGCTCACATCTTACTCATTTTAGTGGTATGCAGGATTCGCACTCACTGAACGGAACCGGATCAACAATCTAAACGAATTCGAATCCGTTCGAAGTCGGATCTAGGTATGCATCATAATCAAAACTATTATATGCATTAAATTTTGTATCAAAAAATTTAAATCAAGCAATATTACTGATACAAACTCACCAAAAAAGCTACAAAAAGATACGACCAAAATAAATAAAATAAAGAGAACATATATTTCACTCTTAAAAATTGAACAAAAGACAAATACTTAACAAAAAAAAGACAATCCGAATATAATAAAATATCTTACATGTTCGTTATAATCTCATTTTTTTTATAAGAACTTATTTCACTATCAATTAAAATCAGATCAAATAAATAGTTCATATTTATATATTATTATTATTTATATATAAAAGTAAATTAATTAATTAAATATCATGATAAATTAAATAACTAAAAACCTTTGACACAAAATAAATATTTTAAAAAATATTATAATGTGAAATGGTAATAAATAATGAGCACCTGGCATTTCGAGCTCTCAAACACGGACGGTGGGTGACATAGATCACGTTATGTTCCGCTAGCCGTCACAGCCGGAGGATATGAACGAGACAGAGATCGGAAATCACCTACAAAAAACAAAACATAAATAAATAAAAATAAATATCTGACATTTTTTAATTATTTAACTTTATTAAATAAAATAAATTAGATATTTTTTTGATTTATCATTGTTGCGTCTTAGATCTCTCATTATCGTATCGATTAGAGAACTTTTAAATTTCTCGTCGTTCGAGCAGAATTATAAGCGGGTCCTATCTCCATCGCTATTAATCTGAAATCTATACAACACAAATTATAAATAAGAGGTCGGTGAGATTTCTCTCGTAAAAAATATTCTGACGTTCAAATCAGTAACTTCTCACAATTAACGAAAAGGGACGCACGCTTAGAGCTACGCGAAAATATGCTGAGTGTGCTGTGGGAGTGCGTAAATGCAAGAGTATGGGACTCGATGAGCGTTTTGTGGGAGGTCTGACTCCCTGGGATGCACTATAACATGTGACTTACTTTGGTAGGCAGAAAGAGGCTATAGAAGATAGGCGCTGGCCGTGAGCCTGAGGACGGGAATTCAATGAGTTTTATTTTAATGTTCAGGCTCAGATTAGCGATTTTGGGTTCGATCCTCTTTCTCGTAGAAGGAGAGAAAATTTATAGGCTCCATGGCCTGGAGTTTTGGATTCAAAAATCCTTATTGTTAGGACTTGCCGACCATGGATCGTTATCGGTAGCGAATGATGTCAGTTGTTGTCTTATGGTGGTCACGAGATCGTTGTGTTTGCTGAGCACGCTCGGTCTGCTTTTTGCATAAGGATTGGCTGGCCAATTATAGAGAGCGGCGTGAGCCGCGGCTAACAAAGTTGACATTTTTCTCATTGGCTAGCCTCTCCTGCACTACGCATGCCACCTGCAGCCGCATTAATGAATTGTCGGAGGCACTGTTTTGCTTCTGGTATTAGGCTTCCACGCAAGCTGCTTTGAATTCTAGGCCGCGTTGGTTGTCTGGGCCGCTGTTACCTCGATTGGGCCTTGTGGTTCTTGGCCATTGTGGTTTTTAGATCTTACCGATACTAGACCCAATAATAAAAAATATCTTTGCAACATATTTTTTGCCCAGGTTAGGCTTATATGATATAAATTTCATATATTTAGAAAGTAGACTAATCAAATTGCATTAGCCGTAAATAAAATTAGACAATAATAATTTGCTCTATTGAGAGAGAAATCCGACAATAAGAGAATGTTTAATTTTAAAGTAGTTTACAAAAAAAAAATGAATTAAAATATATTTTGATGTTTGATTTACTAAAAAGATTTAATAAAAATTATAATATTAAGAGTATGCAATTATTTTTCTTTAATTTTTTTATTGAGAATCAAATAAATAAAATAATTTTTTTATAAAGTTACTTTTTTGTGTGATTTTTGGTCCGTATTTAACCATAGGAAAGAATTGTTTTCTATTTTTGTGCATTTTTATAATTATCTTTGTAATTTCTTTTGTTTGAATTTTCTAAAAATAAAAAATGCTCTAAATATATATAAATTTTACCTATATATATATATATTTATAATGATTAAATTTATAAGGTTTTCTACAGTTTTCAAAAACATTTATTTTTTAATTAGTTTGATGTTTTATATAAAGAAAAATAAATTTCTTAATATCTATTTTTCAGATATTATAATATGAAATGCTTACTAAGTTTTCTAATTTGTGTAATTTAAGTCATCCACCAAATTACCCGGTAGCTTTTATATAATTCTAAAACTCTTGTTAATATAGAGGTAGATAAGGATAATGGAATAAAAAT
>JAOVVI020006323.1:0-15732 GCA_028571085.2 Nepenthes alata | reverse complement strand
TGGACTGTGAGGTCCCACATCGGATGGAAAGGAGAACGAAGCGCGCTTTATAAAGGCATGGATACATCTCCCTTGTGGATGCGTTTTGGGGGCCGTGGGCCTACCAAAAGCAAAACCGTGCGGGCTGGGCCAAAAGCGGACAATATCCATAAACGGGTACCTGGGGACGTTACAGTGAAGCCCAAGGATGGCGGAATCAGCACTCACTCTATAAATATACCTCATCCTCTGCAAGGAAAATGACTGACTCTCGAATTCCCAAAGAGGTTTCTAAGGCTCAGGCATTCCAACATACTGAGACCACATTGCCAAAGAAAAGCATCTCTGCCCATGAGCGCACCCTGTCCAAGGCTACTCAACCCACGAGGATATCCCTCTTACAAGCTGCTCTTTGTAAAGAGTGCACCCTCTAAAAAGCCGCTCGGAGTTCAGTCCTCCAACCAACACTGAATCTCCCTCATTTGAGCATCCATGCACCTTGCATTCCTCTATCTTTCTCTCCATCGAAAAAGGATTTTTGATTTGAGCGTCAGAAGATATATCAAAGAACGAGTCCTATATACCTCTAACCTTCTATTTGTTTATTATGATGTGTAGGACCCAGATTTTTAGTACATGGAGATTGGACCCACTTCAATTCGATCTATCAGGCAAGACCACGTGGCTCTCTAACTGTACAATAATCTGAATCTAAGGATGCACCAATAACCAATGAAAAATCCTAGAAAGCATTATTTTCATGTTTTCAAAATATTTCAGAATTCAGTACAATTTGAAAAAAAAAATATTCAGCTTTTCACGATAAGTTTTCTAAAAAAAACATCTCCAGTTTCCCATAACAAAATAGATCTTTAATTTTGACGACAATGATAAAGTTGTTACATGGAGAAAGCCACGATTAAATCCAGACAAGTAATTGCAACTAAGATCAGTAAACTTACATTATTCTGAGGGTTTATCTCAATGTTTCCATCATTTGGGGAACCAAGAAAAAACCTATGGTGGCCTCGCTCTCTCAAGAGAGGATTCTGCTGCTCCAATGTTTCATTCATCGCTCATACAGCTCTGGCAAAGCATAGTAATAACAGTTGGATTTTCATTTGTAAAGCCATCCCTCACTCTCTATACATATAAAGGGACATGCAGTTCTACATGACATATAATTTCCTCCAATGTACTCTTCCTATCAAATATAATTTGTTACACATAGACACCATGCAATAAAGAAAAGCTGGTAATTGTTAATTTGTTATAAAAAAAAAAGTGGTGCTTACAAGATCATCTCTGTACAATTCTGGTGTCCTAGATATTATTTAATTCATGCCCATCTTTACTCGTTAGTTTAAGTGTTACCAATAAGCAATGAAGTCAAATGATTCAGGGATGAGAACTTCAGAACTTCAAAATTTTGCCTTCTTGGTAATGAATTATAACAATATGATAGAAAATAGAGAGAACACTTAGAATCAAGATGATTATTTGGTTCAAATTTATCTTCAACGTGGCCTCAGATACTAATCACACATGGTAGCCTCCTCAAAATATTCATAAACCTGAAATCATACTGTGGACTATCTGTTAGACTTTTTTGATATTCCTAAGAGTTTGCCACCATAAATCTGAAAATCATACTGAGGAGTATTTAGTAGGTTTGGTCTTACATTCATAACGACTTTTTGCTTTCTTTACCTATTTATTTTAAGTGGACAAACAAAATTTAATGACCAAGAAGGAAGGGTAAGAGCTCCAAAAATATTATAACACAAGCCATAATCTGAACAGTAATCACTCCTACCCAGCTACTTGCAACATCACAAAATCAACACTAATGCCTGTTCTGAGGATGTTTCTTGAACAGTTTTATGCCATGCCAATCTAACTGCAGTATCATGTTTCACAATTTTACTCAAATCTGCTGCAGAATAATTTCATGATTAAAAGACCAATCAAAAGAATTTGTGTCAGGCATCCTCCAACTATGGTAAATTTTTTCAGCAATGGAAATCTTCCTAACATTTGTTGCCATGTAATTGCCCTTTCAGTACTCTTTAAGCCACTTTAATTCAGCACTCCATGACCACCTAATTTTCTTTTACCGTTTGTCCTGAAGTGAAACTTTAAGGTTGTGAATTATTGCACAATATGCAAGAAATGGCAATTGCGCAGTATAGAATACGCTATATCATTGGATTGAAAGCTAGCTGGTACAAGAATAAAAAGACCCCGCTAAAATGATCCTTTAAAGAAAGAAAATCAACATAACAACAACCAAACTGAACTACCATATGATCTACATAAAAGTTATACCGTCATCATTCTTTTAGGCAATATATTATGCAGCAATAGCATGCACCAACCTTAGTATATCATCACCACACTGTAACTAATACTGATGCT
Source organism: Nepenthes alata (assembly GCA_028571085.2). Classification (NCBI taxonomy): domain Eukaryota; kingdom Viridiplantae; phylum Streptophyta; class Magnoliopsida; order Caryophyllales; family Nepenthaceae; genus Nepenthes; species Nepenthes alata. The sequence goes on along the minus strand of JAOVVI020006323.1, from coordinate 13,335 downwards.
GCTTCGTCTGATTCTACGAACTTCAGATCCTGATGCAAACACTGGCCTATAGAACAAAAAGGTAGGAATATAAATGAATCTACTTTCTCCTATAAGTGAATGCATGTAAGATTGACAAATACATTACAAACTTGTTATATGAACTTATGGTGGCAAAATGGAATAAAAATAGGAAAGTCACAAATCATTTAAGGAAATTTTATATGAGATTGAGCTTGGTAGAATCAAATTTATGATCAAATGAGAAGTTTTATCACATCTTTCAATACAATAGGTCACACTGTCAGAGCCTACTTGTTTTGTTTACCAAACGGGCTATTTGCCTCATTGATGCCCTTAAAGATACACCCACAAGCATGCATGACACTCCCAATCTAAACAAGTCAATCTTCAAACAAACCAAGATAGGGATAATGGTAATGGCTCGAATTGGCCACAGGACAAGATCTGTCAAAGATATTTACTCCAGCAAACTAAATGATTAATGCAATGCCAATTAAGTTTGCTTGCATAAAAAAGTTTTCAAAACTATTCTATATCAGCTAGATATGTTAAAAGTTCTGTCAGCTAAGAAATATTAGGCCTTAAAATTCTTGACAAGGAATTCACAGAAATTTCTTAAGTTGACTTCTTTTCCTTTTCTCCCACTAAATGTGGTGCCCACTCCCTGATCATGGGTTTCTTTGCCACTTAAAAAAAGCCACAACAGAGTGACTTAAGCGGCAGAAGCAATGAAAATTGTGAAATAACATTGCCTACATGATAATGATATCAAGTAGTCCCCTGTCAACTTCACCCAAGAATAATGAAGATTACAGACAGAGATGTAGCAATATCCACAGCAAATCTCTTAGTGCCAGTGATTTTCTATCACCAGCAAGAATGGATGGAGCAGGAGATGAAGGATGCTCTGGGGTTGCAGTAACAATAAGCTCTTTTGAGCAAAAGCCAAACTTGATGTATCAATTGGAAATATTTGACTCTAGTTTTCTAGGTGAACACTGAATCCTTGTTCCTTCAAAGAATAGGACACACTAAGCATTTACATCATACAGGCAAACAATCAATGCTACAAAAACCTATTGATTATAAAATAAAATATTGGTAGATACTTACAAGGAAAGTAAGTTTAATTACTAAATTTGACCGATCTGTAGTAAAAATAAGCTCGTTTGAGCAAAAGCCAAACTTGATGTATCAATTGGAAATATTTGACTATGGTTTTCTAGGTGAACATTGAATCCTTGTTCCTTCAGAGAATAGGACATACTAAGCATTTGCATCATATAGGCAAACAATCAATGCTCCAAAAACCTATTGATTATAAAATAAAATATTGGCGGATACTTACTAGGAAAGTAAGTGTTAACTACTACATTTGACCAATCACTCTCCCCATTGATCAAAATATCGAGTGATATACACCATTATGGGAGATAACAATATAGGTACTTTATGACACCAGGACATTTTGCAATATGTGGCTGTATCCAAAAATAATGCATTATTTTTTCCTAATATAAAAATACTGAAAAAATTTAGCCAATATAAAATTGAAAAATTTTCCTTCTGATTATCTTTTATTTTTTTGTTAAGTTAGCTTAAATCTAATGTTTCTATCACAAATCTTTTGGATATCATATCTAAAACACAATTAATCCATGTATTTTTTTAATCGAAACCATAATATAACAAAAACTCCAAGGCACTTAAAAAATAAAAGTTTCATGGTCAACTCAAATTTATATTTTGAACTTGTACATTGTGTTTTATAAGTTTAATTACACATACTTCATTGATTATTGATTTTTTTTTATCTCCTTGTTTTCTTGAAAAAAGTGCTAAAAATATTCATTTCAATTGTAGTTCTTTTGTAAAGATAAAGCTTGAGATTTGATATATTTGTTCCTAGAAGCCTGAAAACATTTGTTACATTGATTTGTGAATTAATTAATTTTTTTACTAATTAACTATTCACAAGTAGTGTTGTTACTACAAACCAAAAAAACAAAAAATTATTAAATTTAAGAATAACTCGCTTTTAACATAGTCATTGAAAAAAATCTTTAGTAGCATCCGATACTATTAACTATCAGAAAATACAATTAATTCTAATACTATCATGACTGATACTAATCTCAGCAATTGAATAATGATCCCTACTAAAGCGTATAGCATACTAGTTGGCCAGTACAGTAAATTGATGCAAACCTATATGTATCACAAGATGGGATATCAAAGGAAGTCACATGATAGTTGGAAGGTTGATCAACCTCAATACTAAACTCAGATAAATAAGTATAGCTTTAATTTCTTTTTCTTCAATATTAATCCCTATTCGATAGTAGGGGAGAAAACTAAGGGAAAGCACAATTCTAGGACTTAAAAGTCAATTTCAATTTCCTCCAAAACATTCCTTTTAGTGGTGAAAAAAGAGAATATCTAGTAAGAACTTTGTCCTATGGGTACTTTTGTATTAACAATGCTCATTTTTATCCTTAAAAGTTATATTATTTTTAATTTTTTAATTGAAATTTATTTTCTTCATACGTGATTAATTATTAACTTTTTAAATATTTTCTTCACATATATTCATCTTATGCTAGTTATTTATTTAAATGTCATTTGATTTCTATTTTGTTAATGTGACATATTCATACATACCAAATTAATGATGAGAGAAAAAGTCCCTGATTTGAATGTCTTAAATGTCCATAATTTTATTAATGTAACATATTTATACATACTAAATTAATGATGAGAGGAAAAATCCCTGATTTCATTCAATTAAAACTATCCAAAATAGCGACTCATGACTATACATATTTTAAATTCTTAAACAATATCTTGCAATTATTGTCTATTACTTGAACGCTTCCACTTATATGCCATGTAAACAACTTTCTAGTCTTTGCCAAACATTCATAGTTGTAGTCCTTGTTACAATTAGGAAATTCCCATGACTGACTGCAACAAGTGGGGCAGTGGCCATCAATTAAAATTATGCTAATAAGATATTGCCATTTTAATTCAGTTAACATGTCTAATTTAAAAACTGAAAAAAGCTTAATGAAAAAGCATATAGTGTCAATAACGGAAGAAATATTCGGCTGAAAAGAAGGTAAAGGAAAAGGGTTCAAGCAGAAGTTAGCAGCAACATGCAGAAGACAGCATAGACAAGAAATCGTTTCTAAAGGCCCTTGGTGACACAGCACTCCAATCCCAAAACAAAAGATTAAAAATGAGAGCCATGATTATCATGCAGAAAAATCTGCTTCGGCTTAAAACAGATCCATAACAAATTATTGGCAGTAATAGCCTATCTACTGACTTAATAGGGAAAAAAAAATCAACAGGCAAGTCACTTACATCAGCTAATGACAAGTGTATCCATCATTAGATCGGAATAACATTTCTTATCTCCATCAGTAAACAGATGTATCAGTTTTATCTCACCAAATTCCATGCAGAAGGGGAAATTCTAAACAAATGAATGCTTCTTAATGCAAACAGAGACTAGAAACGGGGCAAGGTGAGGGTGGCAGATTCAACTGACTGCAGCAAAATCTCTACAAAATATTAACAAATTGAACAGGTAAAAGGCATAGACTTGCACAAATCAACTGATGATGAACAAATCATGATCGTCTCAAATAATTTTTGAAAACAATACCAGCAACCTGAAAAAGGAACTAGGGAGACTCCAAGCATTCACGAAAGGTAAGAGCAAAACTACAAACCACTAAAGAAAATTGACAAAATGCATGAACTTGAGCAGAAACGGCAGCCTAAAAATAGCAGAAATGGACACATGGAACATATGTCATGACACGAGTTCCTGCAAATAATAAAGAAGCTTTATAGGTTGCTGTTACTTAATTAGCACAGATGGAGACTTTTAGGCCATTTCATAAATTGGAGGTCTCTTCCAATAACTTCTACAATTGAAAGAGTACTGAAGCTAACATTAGACGGTTTTTAAATAATAATTTTTTTTGTACTAAAGTATGGCTGCTTACTTTAAAATAATATCCAGCTGTCTAGAACTCGCCAACATGTACCATTAAAAATAAGATACAAAAGAAATAAATACTCCACCAAGCATAACCATTTTCAGTGAAGCCATGACAAAACACAATATTGGAAATAACAATACCTGGTGACTGAATCTATTGAGACATTGAAATGCAGGACTCCATATCTCCCATGATTTACGAGGCCCTTTTTTACTCAATATTCGAACCTCTTTGATCAAGAATCAGTTTCAAGATACATTTAACCTTAACCTTTTACACCATGCACTGAAAAGGAAACTAATGGCTGCCAATTCACGAATGAAGATGACTTATTATTCTAGAAGCAAGAAAAAGCAAATATATATCATCATTAGCTAAAGCCACAAGTATCTCTATTTGTTTCTGAAGCATCTACACGGAAGCATGTGACAGTCTAAATCTGCTTATCAATGGAATCCAAATTATTTATAGACTGATCGAATGGGTTAGAAGTAAAAACCAAACAAAACTAAGCCCTTTTCCAACTCAGTTGGCTACATGGAATATTTTCAGCCATTCAGTTCTGTTAAAGGTAGTTACCTCCACTAGCCCCAAATATGCTAAATCATGTTTAGAAATTTTCCTTAAACTATATTCTGGCCCTCCTCTACCCCTTCTATAAAAAGCCTCTCCCAACCCTTACATCTTTTGTAGATACATTAGATGGCATTCATCTCTATGATGCCACCTCCTAATAAGCATGATTCTCATTTTGTCTTTTATTAACTATGTCATCCTGTCTTTTTTCATGACATTATGAAACCCATCTTCCATATGACTGCACATCAATTTCAACTTCATCTCCACCATTGCTATTTTTGAAACATGTTGGTACTTAACCACCCAGCATTCAACTCTGTACAACATGGTTAGCGTAGAGGCTATCTTATTAGTTTGAGTGGTTTACTCACACATTGGACCCCTGAAGCAATTCTCTACTTCATCCAACCCACTTTGGTCATGTGAATATATCTTCATCAACCATCCTTTTTGAACCACCAGTGCAGGGTAATTGAAATAATCCATCTTGGGAAGCTTTCAGACCCTATCCTTACCATCGTTTCCACTATTAATAAAATTGCATCCCATGTATTTAGTGTTCATTCTATTAAATTCTAAATTGGTTCCAACTGTCCCTCAAAACTTTCAAATTATCATTAACATCATCTCTTATTGTATTCAAGAAAAATATATCCACAAAAAAATCCGCCTAGGTAAAATATCTTGGATGTGCCTAATTAGTTTGTCCAAAAGATGGTGGTCCAATGCACAAGACTTTTACATTGTGGAGTCTAGAAAATATTAGATTTATGAAGACTTTTCCTACATCAAAGAGGTTTTCGTAGTTTAAATTCTTCACCTCCAAATTAAAATGACGCAACCTTATCGGTCATTCCACTAAATCTGTCCTCACACAAGTCAATACTCCATCATACATGTCTTTCACAACTAGAATGGATCAATGGAATCTCCTTGCTTCTGAAAAATCTTCCATAAGACTTCTCATGATTGTATCATATGCCTTCTCTAAATTAATAAGCATAAGCACATACAAAGGTCCAACTATCTACCTTTAAATTACTCCATTAGACACCTTAACAAATTGATAACTTCCATGTCATCCTGCTTGCAAGAATCCAAATTGGTTCCCTAATATCTCATCTTAGCCTCTTTTCAATCACCCACTCCTATAACTTAATTGCATGACACACTAAGTTAAGATGAACTTGTTCGGGGACAATATTAAAGCATTGATTCTTCTACAACAAGATTGAAGAACTCGTGAAGACTTGCCCACCAAAGGCTAAGAGATCTTCATCTTTTGTTTGTCACACAGCATCTTAGTTCTTCCGGCTTTTTTCTTTCTACTCTTATTTTGAACATATTTGTTAGAGCAAGCTTTCGCTTTTTTGGTTTTTTCCTAAGTCAAGGGGAGAGGGCTTTCTTCATCTATGAAAAGTATTGGCATTCTACAAGTCTTTCTCGGCCACTTATTCTAGTAGAGAATCTAGGAGTTATAATTTTGTTTACATCCCAAATTCACAATATTAGAAACATGAAACACAAAAAATTCTATGATTAGAAACCCAGGTTATTAAAGCAATTGCACCACTAGGGACCTTCCAAGAAGAGTATGTAATATTACATAGAATTAGTGTGCCTCATAGATACCAAAGGCGATGATAACCCAGCTGCCCACCGAGAGAAAGCAGCGGCAAATAACTCTTGGGGATGATTGTTCCAATGGGTGGAAGCCGAAATACTTTGAACTCATCATAGACACAGGAGGACACATCACCCAGTAGCCCATTTGATCATGACTGCAACAAATATTACAGATAGATAATAAAATGATGTCTCAGCACCAGCTCACAAACTTAAACAGACAAAAAAATGGTTATCACAGATTTTTGGATATCAATTAGCATATTCCCATGGTTAGCAGTTCATATTAACTACCACTTAATAATTCAACATCAATTACAAAACATGACCACAGTGAAATTTCTCATAAAAATTCACCTCAAGAAATCTGCATAGACAACCCCAGCATGGGAAATTTCCAAGGATAATGGAAATATTGAAGATTGCGACATATTTGGAGAGACATTTGTCAATCATCATCAAGACTCCGATAAGATCATTACTGGGGTCATACTTCATTTACATGTCAACACCACATTTCAATATAAAGGAGTAAATTGGTTAAGTGTGGTTACTCATGCAGTAATTTGTTCTCTGTCCTACCAATCTTACTGTAAAAGTGTCCATTAGCTCGCAACTTTCGTTAATTTTTGTTAGTACAAGCACTGGAAGAACCTTAGCTACAATTTTTCCTTCCCTTTAGTGACAACATCCAAAAAGGTATTCTGGTCATGAATAGATAGTGAATAGAGATATCTTCCTTGCCTCGGTTTTGGGGGAACAGCCATGCATGATAAGGTTGGATTTTTATTCAGTATCCCTGTTTCATACAATTACTCCATGCCAAGATAAATCCCTCAGTCTTATTTACAGAATGAAAAATCAAAAACAAATATAAGTTTGCACGTGCTGCAAAGTCCCCCTAAAGTAAAAAGTTTTCTCCAAAACTACCCTTCAAGTTTAGAGTCTTCTCTAATTGTCTACTAACTTAAATCATAGGAAAAGCAGTAACCATGTGAAGTGAGAAGAATTTATGCATTTTACTTTTGCCTAGAATGGCCCTTTACAAGACAATGATGGCAATAAAGTTTCTCCATTTTTACCTAGAAGACTGAAGTTTAAATAACAAAAATAGTCTCTCTAAAAGCAAGGGTAAGACTATGCACTTCTGACCATATTTATAACCCATGATGGCTGAAGCCTCATGCATTGTTCCACCCATATAGCCAAAAAAGGAAGTAGGGCATAACAGACAGCCATATGCAATATATAAGCGATCCTTTTCTCAATGACTGAAAGTTAACCAGCTCAAGCTGCTCAACAAAAATCTCTTGGTCTCAAAAATTCTGAACAAGTTTAATACTAAAATGTGTAAAACGCAACAAACAAAAGATAGCAATTTTATAGAGCCCATTATTGAAATACAAAGACTACCATCAGATCCTAAGCTATCAAAAGAAGTTGAATTTATAATTCCAGGTGTGCAATAGTCCGATCTTAAATGCATAACAATCCTATTGTCTTTTGAAGGATAACAATTTCATCAAACCCATTATGGAATATAGTGGCTACATCAGATCTTAAGCTATCAAAGCAAATCAAATCACTAATTTGAAAAAGGAAAAGCTTGAGCTATTAGTCCATTGTTCTAAAATGGCCTTCCTCCAATTCTGTTGCTAAAATGTTGTTGCAATTTTGTGTTTGGAAAGGTATGAAAATCAGCTCAAAATTTCCACTTCAATAGTCAAAATTGTGCCAGAGACACAGTAGCCAAATGCTATCATTAATCACATACAATGATGTTTAGGGAATGCAATTTTATGATACAAAATTGCAATTACCTCAAAGAAGTGGCACACTGCAACATGCTATTCTGAAATGAAGGACTAGATCCCTTTGTAGACACATCTAAACGTGGTAGATACTGAATGGTTTCATCTTCCTCAGCACTGCAACAGGTGTACAGAAAATACAGCGCTACCAGGTCAGCTCATAAGCTGGAACTTTATCCTTGGCTTAGTTGTCTCTCCCTCTCTCTCTCACTCACACACACACACACACACGAACACACAGAGTCCCAGATAAATAACCATGTGCCCAGAAAAAAATGATCAATAACCATGCAAGCGAATTTTGCTGAAACACATTAGATAATAACTAATATTTCTCTCTCATATTAACAAATATAGGCAACAGCCACTATCCAAGAAGGTCACACGGCATAACTCCCCCATTATTTGGGGTGGAGGGTCAAGGTTCAAGCCCTGGTGAGAACTCAACCTATTTCATTCCAACTCCTCTTGTATTGCTTCAAGGAAAACGGTAACAAGATTTATGCTTAACACACATAGATTGCAGACAGAAAAGTGTGCTGATATGCTCCAATACCTGTCATGATCAATTTTCTATGCAAATCCATTAAGATGATTGTTTGGTTCAAATGGTGATTAACAGGAGTCATTTTCTACAGAATCACTCTCCCCTGCTACAGAAATATGGGTCATAAAAATTGCTATAGTTATTTGAGGTAACAGCTGACCAGAGAACCACATAAGAGCAACTAGTAGTTTCACCATATTTAATACAGTGAATTGAGTCTTTGCAAAAGCAATTCTAAATGGCAGTGCAAAGTTCTCCCTTGGGCAATCAACTAGCAAAAATTATCATATATAGGTAGCACCCAGAGCAGGTTTCCAGTCCAACTGGCACAGAAACTCATTGTGTTTTTCCCTTAAATCAGGAAGAGAGAAAATTCATTGAAGGGATACCAAAAATCCACTATAGCAGAAAAATGGACGAATAAAAATAGCTCGTTGGCCACTTCTTCTGAACTAAATTAGAAAATAAGACCACACCACCCTTTCCCCATGATGCTAAAAAAGTAACCCACCCAAACTGAAAATGCAGACAAACCAATCATCCTCGAAGAAAAGTGTTTCCTTGGTTAGTTAATTGCATTGACACTTCAGCAACAACCATTCTTATTTTATATACTTCTTACCAGAAGATGACAAACCAAACAAGCATAAATTCACGCAACTCCTTTAGCAATTCATTCCACTCTCTCTCTTTCTCTCTTCAGCTAGAGTCCGTTCCTCCTCCTTTCTTCACTTTCTCCATGGAAGTGAGGTGGAAGTGTACACACATCCATGCCACATTGTGGGGGACCTTAAAATTTGATAATCAATGACCAAAGTTACTTCCCTTTCTGATTGGTAACTAAAACCATTTAATGCTTCACTTCCACCTTAGAGCTCAAGGATTATATCGCAGGCAAAGTGTCAAGAGCTATAATAAGTAAATTTCTTACATCGGTATCAAAGAGAGAACTTTTGTGCACCATCAGCATACAAACAACCACAGACAGGCATACAGATAAATATATGTGCATGCTAAACACAACTGCTCTCTCTCTCTCTCTCTCTCTCTCCTCCTACTCCCCCTCCTACAACCAGCAGTCATTACCCTGTAATGCATATAACAACTAAAATGCAGATGTTAAGCAAATGAAACTGCTATCATCACCTGACCTACAGTTTGCTATGAAATGTGAAATGTGAACTTGAACCAGTACACAAAATGCAAATTCAAGTTCTTGAAACACGTGGTCCAACCATGTGGCAGCACTGAAAAAGCAGGTGAAAATGAAAAGTTCAAAAGGATTTTCCAAAGTTCACAATTGTCACACAAATCCACTTCTAAAATTTAAGCATACCTCCTTCCTTAAATCAATAATTTTCAATGTCTATCTCCTCTTAAAATATTTATAATGAATGCAACTAGTGTATTGCAGTAAAATCATGCATAAAATAGCAAAATAATAATAAGTGCCCCAACATACCCACAGATGTTAGGTCCTCTAGCCAAAGTTTGGGTTTGCTCCCCAGAGGACTCCAGTTCAAGTTTTTGGACTATCCTGAGTTCCTGACGTATGGCCAATGTGGGTGGAGCAATGCATCTAGGATTCAACTTATTTCCTCTCACTAGGTAAGAGGTGGGGAACAAAGGTTCCTTGTATTAGAAAAGGTGCCCCAGACATATCACATAAGGCAGAACAAGGAAACCAACAATGCTGCAGTCATTCTGGAGTGGATGAACACCATAGTTAAACGTAATATAGCGAGAGAAGCAGCAGCCTAAAGTTCTCCAAGTTTCCATGTTTCTAAAGTATGCAAGTGATGATCAATGGTCAAAAAAAAAACAAAAAAGAATCCCCCATATGGAAATAACAAACAGTTACATGCATGCAGCTGTATAAAATAAGGTTTTGATAATCAGCAGATGTTATGATAAGAAAATTAATAATTATTGGAGAATCGGGTTAGATCCTCTGCCATGTAGATTATACGCAAATCAAGGTCATTAGTGCAAGGTTCTTGGTTACAAAATGTACCATTTCGACAAAACTGAAGAAAATCCTTATCACATCTTCCCAAACCCTAACCAAAACAGCCTATCCATAGTATGGGAACCAATTCATGCCTAAGTCATTATTTATCAACCCAAGCAATTAGAAGGAAAAAAACAAACTATTTCATTAAATTTACGCCTCAAACAATAGTGACAACATGAATAATTACCATAATCACAAAAATTCAACCAGATAATATGCGTCCCTCCCAACAAATCTTGCCATGACTTGTATACAAAACACCGTAGCACTAGATTAAAGGAATTCTGAATCAATCAACACTAACAAGTAGCCAACTCAGAAATGAATTAGTGTAATTTTGAATGGGAATCTTGTTCCTCTTAATGCAACCCCGTCATATTAGTACAGAAGATATCGTTCCGAACTACGTGGCTGCTAAAGTTAATTCGTTGAAGTACATATATAAACTACCTTATACTGAAAATTTGATAATCCGGTACCGCCCACCAAAAACCCTGTTCAGAAATCAACTAGAAAAATCAAAGAACCCAATTCTTTCAACAATAAAGTCACGCCAATCAACCGCAAAACAATAAACAGAGTCAGCTAATGAAGATAGATACCACCAGCAGATCCGAGAATTTCAATCGCAAGAAACAATGGGCACCAATTACATCCGAATTTTCAACTATGCCCGAGTCTCGGACTCACGTCTATATCAGCAAGTCCACTTAAAAAATAGAAAGAGAAAGCGAAAAAGTAAAAGATAGAGAAAGACAGAGAGATAAATGGCTTCTGGTATTCGACAACTTCGAATGAGACTGCAAAACTCTCTGTTAAATTGATGGTCGATAGGAAAAGCGACTTGCTGAATTGAATTTATGGAGGGAGAGAGAGGAGAAGGGGTTGGTGTTGGAGGGAGAACGACGGTGAGAGTCACGTGCTTTGAAAGGATAACGCAGTAGATCCAACTGCCAGCTGGCAATGTGGTCCCTCTCCAACGTTCACAAACGCTGACCACGTCAAATTACAATACCGTTAGTTGACCAGTCAACGATTTTTTTCATCCATACTTTAATTACTTTTAATTAAATTTATAGGCTATGTCATAGTGGCATAGTTTAATTATTTTTTATTATATTATTTGTTATAAATTTTTATTTATTATTATTTTAATTCTCATTAAATTTTTATATCGAATCGACCATATTTAAATAATATACAAATAACTTTTCTAATAATAATAAAAGTGTAATGTCTAAATATTAAATTAGAGGTTTATCAGTTAAACTGCACATCTTACTATCAATACATCATATTTCTCATAGAAGAAGGGGATGGATGTTCAGATAAGCAAATATGGCAATATATTTCTAAAACCACTTTCACTTGTGAGTGCATCATTTCTAATAGCACTCAATCCCCATCTATTTGTATCAACGTATTCATTTTCTCATATATTTTTCTTCTAAGTAAAAAAAGTATTGACTTAAGTGTCGAATAATATATTGGGAAAACAAGTTTCATATTACTCTTACTTCTTTTCGTTTATTATGATGTGTAAGACCTAAATTTAAAGTAATAAAGATCAGACTTTTTTTTCGATTGGATAATCGAATAAGGTGGCTCTCTAATTTATTTGATAATCTGAAATTAAAAATGTATCAAGTATGAATATTTGGTAATTATTTGATAAAATAAATACTAAAAAAATAAAAATAGAATAAAATGTGGGATTAAATTTTCAAAAAATAAATGCAAAAAATGTGGGATTAAATATCTATCATCGGTTAGGACCCGTTTGGTTTTATGAAAAATTTAAAAAATATATATAAATATTGATACATCATTAGATTCAGATTGTGGTATAAATTTGGGAGTTAAAGTTTGTCCATTGGGTCTAAAGAGGGTCCGATTTTCGTACGCTTTTAATTTGAATCATGTACAATACAATAAAGTACGGTTAAAAGATTAACGGGATTCATTTTTCGGTATATTCTCAAACGTTTAAGTCAGAATCCTTCTTTGAATAAAGGAAAGGAGATGATGTACGTTTAAATGCTTATAAAAATAATTATTGTTTGGGGCTTATATTTTTCTGAAAGCATCTTAGTGTGAGAGACTTCAAGTCGAAAAATACTTGGAGTCAGAACATAAATTTTATTTTATTTTTTATTTTAATATACTTTATTTACTTACAAAAAAAAATTCTTAGTGTGAAAGAAAAAGAATGCACATTGGGCGTCTTTAATTTGCTTTTAAATTATTTATTTTGAGCGTCGACCCCATTTTCTATTGAAAAGAAAGATTTTTATAGAAATTAAAGGACAGTAGACTATTCATGTTAACCACCTAAGAAATCATCAGTTAGATAATTTCATTCAGCTGGCGGTTCCAACCGGCGCTCAAGACTGTCGAATCCAAATAAGAGAAGAAAATTGCTTTTGGCTGTTGGCGTTGGTTCCGTTTTTTCTTAGGGAGCAAACTGCTCAAATCAAATTGACGGACGTGTCCACTGATTTGAGCCACATGAGCCAACTGGGCCTCCATATACTATGGGCTGAATCATTGGGCGGAGTCTTATCCTTGAGCCGTCGGTAATAACACTCATCAAATATAAATATGTATTTTTGTTTATTTAATTTATAGTAAAAATTATAAGGAAAAGTAATGCAAGTGTAAAAAAACAAATAGATATAAGGATCTATAAAATTATTATCTTTATTTTTTTATTGACAACAAAATAAAAAATACTTTTATTAA
>JAOVVI020006322.1:0-15734 GCA_028571085.2 Nepenthes alata | reverse complement strand
TCATAAATTGTTTGATTGTGTGGCTTACTCAATTGTGATCTGATGATCATCTAGTGGCACTAAATTAAAGAAATCTTTAACAACTCAAATTTGATGGATTTTCTCGACAAACAACAATAATGTCATTTTAGGGGAACATATTCTCTTTGTTTCACTTTTCTTACCTCTCAATAGCATTAATGACTTAAAGAAATACAGGGGAGCACCCATTAACTCTTTGGTGCTCCATGATTTTCTTAAATGCTTTAATGGTTTCAGCCAAAAATTAACGGAAGTGCTCCAGAATGAGATCTCTATAAAACTATCGAGTATCTCTGTCTGCTAACTGTTAATTGAAAGAAATTGCTATGTTTGAGCTGGATAATTCTTCCTTGATTTTGTAATAATTTTCAACTGTACTACTATTATTGTGTGTTAAAGACTTTGCAGAAGTGGTCTACCTATATGTATTTACCAAAAGTAACATGGTAAATTCCTATACATGTGTTGAAACCCGTTAAAACTCAAGAAATGATCGTGTTTTGACTCTTCATGACTGTGAATGCCAAAATTAAAAGTACCATTAAATGCAACACTACCTCAGAGAGGCTTAGTTACTGTAGTGATTTCTCCATATTCATCGTTTATGCATTTCTTTGGTGTTGGACTGCTAATTATCTATCTGACTCATTTTTTGTAATGCATAGTGAAATATTTAGTTTTTTCATATATGTGCATGGTGATTTCACAACATGTATGATGCTAAACTTATAAATATTCTTTGTCTTGACAGTTACTTGGATAGTTCTGGAGTTACTGGAGAGATCCCTTCGACATTTGCTAATTTACAAAACCTGGTCGCAGTGTAAGAGGCCAACATATTCTTCTTCCTTCGTGAAAGCATGCTATTTTGAGTCCTTTTTCTTATCAAATCTTCTGAGGAGCAGTTTGGGCCTTTCAGATGGGCATCAGATACTGAACTCACAGGCAGTATACCTGACTTCATAGGGAGTTGGACAAAGCTTACTGACTTGTAAGGACTTTGTTTCCGATTGGTTTTGTTCATTATTTATTTATTAAATTGTGGACTCAACCTTTTCTATTTAGATTATCTAACACTCTCTCATGTCTATTTAGATAATGTAAAAGTGCCTTTTCTAATAGAATGGAAAGTTAGAAATAGCTGCAGATATTTAACTTGTCATTTGCTGATTAAACTCTTGAAGGAGGCTTCAGGGGAATTCATTTGTGGGTTCGATACCATCAACGTTTGCCAATTTGACCTCCTTGAATACTCTGTGAGTTATTCTCTCTTTCACATGCACTCTCTTTCTCTCTCCACTTTCACCTCTTCTTGCCCTCCCCCTTGCAGAAGTGATTTAGATTAGGGATTCACTACAAATGCTAGCTTGGGATTGTTATCATGGTCACTCTTTTCATTGTAGAAGGTGCCATGAATTATACATTAAATCATGTTGATATTGCTGTCATGGCCACTCTAATCATTGTGGCATGCCACAGGATGATAATTAACCTATGTCTCCCGCACGGCATTTGCCTGGCACACTTATGATGTAGACAAGTCATCTTTTCTCCAATAATCTATCCAAAAGTATGTAAAGATACTGGACTTTTTGGTGGAAACACTCTTCACTATAAATATTATGTACAAGAGTATGAAATATTTCTCTATTACTCACCCCCACAAGATCTTCCCTAGATCTCGTAAGATTAATCACTTTCTTGGTTATATCACCCCTTGGTTTCATCTCACTTGGCATGATCATACCTCACTAAAGGTATTACTACCATGACGTGTGAGTCAAATTATTAGAAAATCCAATCATTAGAGACAATTTAAAAGTAAAAACATTTGTTCATGGTCATAACCACCGTAGAGACATGCCACAAAAACGAAGGATGTTTACATGTACAGTTTAGTTGTAAAAAGATATATATGTAGACTAGATAATTGTCTAGATGATTTTAGAGAGTTCTATGATGGTTTAGAGAATTATAGAAAGGGAGGATACATGTACTTTAATTTATAATGTTCTTTAATGAAGAGGATGCGAGAGGTTCTAAAGTATCTATCAAAGAGATGTAACAAATACACTAGAGGATGAATCATAATAATCCATAGTTGAGTATGGATGGGAAATCCTAACTATTGATTTAGGAAGTGTCATTTCTATGAAGTGGATAATGCCTTCACATTTGAGTAACATCTCATATTATAACATGCTATTTTTACACATTCTCAATTGCAATAAGAAGGGTCTGCCTTAACGCAGTAGTAAATTTGCTTATTGTGACATGGAGGTTATGGGCCAACTCATGGAAATATGAGTTGCAATTAGGAGGTTCAACCTTAACATAATAATAATGTTACTTTATTATGACTTGGATATTACAGGCCAACTTATGGAAATAACAGATCTATCATGTCCCTTGCCTTCCCGCCTGACCTCTGACGGAGGTAGACCAGGTGCCACGGCTGCCTCTTCTCTCTTCGGTCGGAGGTGAACTGGCTCAAGAAGTTGTCAGTTAGTTCATCGAATGAGCCAATGGAATTTGGCGGGAGGCCGAGGAGATAGAGCAGCGCATTCCCCTTGAGGGTGACGGAAAAGCACTGGCACATCATGGCCTCACTTGCTCCCTGCAGGGACAAATGGGTGCAGAAGCAGTTGAGGTGGTCCATCGGGTTCCTGCTTCCGTCCTACCCTTCCAGGACGGGTATCTTGAACTTGCGGGGTAGTGGCTGAGTCCGCAGGTTCATGGCGAAAGGTGACCTTCGAAGGCCGGCGGAAGATTGTGCGGGTCTCTCCTTGTGCAGGAGATCCTACAGTACCCTGACCTTCTCCTCCATCAATGGGTCGGATGCCCCTCTTTGCGCGTTTATTATATCGTGGAGCTCCGTGTGGTCTTGAGGGCGTGGCTAGATCTGTTGGTCGTGGCGGCTTTCCGCACGGTTGAGCCGCTCACTGTTGTAACCTGCGGCGGTCGTCCTCCCCTAGCCGTGGGAGTTGCGGGGGTTACGCTGCTCATGGTTTTCCCTCCGATCGCCCTGGCTGGGATGGCTTTCACCCGCGGTCTGGACCTTGCTTCCGGAGGCCGTCTGGGCCCCAGCGTCGTCAGGTTGGTCGGATCTTCTCCTGAGGGCCGTCGTGTGACGCCTCCTTCGTCTGGAGGAGGACGCCTCGGATGCTGGAGGGGCAGCCCCCATCCAAGGGGTACCCATTCAATTGCAGAGGGCATGGAGTACCAGCCTCATGTCACCCATGTCCGCGGCCACGCGGTGGATGTCGGGCTCTGGACGGGTGTCCGTGTGGCTTCCCACGGAGGGGCCTTCGCTGAGTCCCATGCATTGGCCTCCCTTTTTCATTCTCAATTTGCAATTCATAAGTTATTATAAGCCTTCTATGTCCTATAATTTGCTCACACCAAATATAATTCCGAGCATGTTAAAACAGAAATCATGAACCAGAAAAGACATGAAAATGTCGCAAGTCGTGATTGAAATATGAATTATAAAAGATGAGTACAAAATAAAAAATACAAAAAAGGTATTCTAAGGTCTAACAAACTAAAGTATTCCAACATCTAACAAACTAACAGAAATAGGTTATGGATCTATCCTGAATATGACATAAACATAAATATTCTAGCTGCTATTTGACACAAAATATAAGATTGTTTTTCCTTTGTTTTTGGTAGGTGTTTGTGGAAAGATGCTCAAATCTGAGTTATAAAGCTTACTCTTGACTAGCAGAACTTGCTTGAATGGCTTTAAATGTGTTGGCAACTGATTTATTCTCTTGTCAGTAGGCGAACGGTGCTGAAATTTAATGGCTCAGCATCAATTCTAGTGGTCCCAACTTTTACACCTCTAAATTGATGGGTTGGCTTACATAATGCATTGTTACTTATGTTACATAATGCTTGGTACCATTGATTTTGACTAGTATAACTAGCTTTAATGGCTTAAAATGCTTTGACAATTGATTTATCCTCGTGTGTCAGCCAAGTTAGCTGAAATTCACTTTTTAATAAATCTTCAGTATAAAATCTAGTATGCCCAACTGTTTTACCAGTGAATTGATGGGTTGTGTAGTGTTGCATAATGCTTTATGGGATAACTGTTTTCTCCAAGGCCATTAAGCGCCAGCCATTTATGAATTCCATTCTGATGATCATCTCACTTCTACTGTCACATTCAGGAGAATAAGCGATATATCAAATGGCAACTCTTCACTTACATTTATCAAAAATTTGAAGTCCCTGAATACCTTGTGAGTTGATACGATCCTACCATACATCTATCTGTCTTTTTAGAGTTCTTTTTTTTTTTTTTTAAAATTTTTGGTTGGCTGATGTACCAAATTTGCTTTATATTCTGCAGAGTTTTAAGGAATAACAATATTTCAGATTCTCTTCCATCAAGTTTTGGGGACTACCAAAGTTTGTCTCTCCTGTGAGTTGTCTGCTTGATGGATAAGCTACTCGCAGTTTTTGCGTTGTGATGTTTAAATTTCTAATTACAAAGAGACCAGTGGATAGGGTGGTTGGAAGATGAATTAATCTATGTAACTAAATCCAAAACTTGGTGGCTGATTCTTCCACTATACACAAAAAAATGTCTTGCAGTATGAAGATTTAGTTAACTTGTTTGTTTAGAGGCTGATTTAACTTGAATAAAATAGTCGAACCTACCAATCCCATGTGACTTTGGTATGGGTCAAGGGGGGATGTGGGAGATTGGAAAGACATTTAGTTCTCGTCACTCTGTTTCTCTCATATCCTTATGCTTATAAAAAAAATCTACTTCCAGCCAAACTAAACTTTTCCAGTATGTGATTCTCGCCTCTATTTTGTTCTATTGTAGACCATATCATTTGTTAGCTCTAAATGTGCAATATCATGCATGATTGTTTCCTCTGAATTCTTCCTCGCCCTTTTTTAATCCTTTTGTTTTTAGTGGTTTTGAATTTCGCATATCTCTTAACAGTCGTATTTGGTGGTTTTTTTTTTACACAAGAAACTATTTCTAACACATGTCACCCTAACTTTCTTACATATAGCATTACTATGTAGTTTTACCTCTTATTGTATGACAACACATCCGTCTTTGCTATAACCAGTTTTCAAAATGTTGGTACTTAAGGGCCTAAGACTTATGTTCCATATAGTGTGATGTCTTAGTAGCCGCCTTATCATAATTTCCTTCTAGTCTGACCGGCATTCTTCAATTACATATGATTCCTTATTACAACCCATATCTAGATCTGCTATGACCTGTAGAATGACTAAGATATGATGTGCCTCACCATAGCTAAAGCATGCCTCTTATCGTGACTTGGAACATAACATCTTAACACTCCAAATCCATCTTCCATAAATATTGATACTTAAATATTTACAAATTTTCATTGCAACGGATGCTTCACATTATTCCCAAATAATTAATTTCACATTCCCGTTGCATACTCTGATCCTTATAAAACCCAACTCCCTTAGTAGTAATCACACCTATAAATATTGAATATAAGCGGTGAGCTATAAATAGTCCGATAGGTAAGACAACCACTTACATCCATTCCTTGTGGTCAATAAGTAAAGACGGAACAATGAACATAACTTGGAATCGAAAGAACGAAATAATTATATGATCTGATCACCTTTTAACTTGAATGAATAATTATACATTGTGAGGATCATCTCAGGCAAGTGAGCCATATAAATATTGCAATCATAAAACTTCAACATAAATTTTAATTAGATGTGATCATGGATTTAATGTAAAGATTGAGACAAACATGTAAACATCATAAATTTTAAAAATATCTAGGATCATATCGTTGTGTGTATAGTGGTCATATACTTGCAGAGTTCTAGAATTATATCATGTCCTATATCGCGGTCATATGCATACGTAGCTCCTAAGTACCTCATATTTTAAGTACAAATTTTATTACATACATGGCTCATGTCCATGTCATAAGTTCATTTCATAATAAAATTATGTAGTCCATTTATAAGCTGTTGGTTTCTACTTACCTTTTTAAAAACTGTTGGTTTCAAAAGGTTGTAAGAAATAATAGGAATACCACCTATGAGACAACCAAGGGTATGCTCAACGAATGACTTGGAAACATAGCAATTTAAGGCCAATAGCATGGAACATAGAAACGAAACATGAAGGCTGTTAATGTTCATTTATAAAAATAACAATATAACTAACATGCATAAAGTTCCTTAACCATTTTCTTTACCATATTTTTTCTTCTCTCAGCCTCCTTTGGGTCCCCTTCTTTTCTTTTTTCACTTTTTCCTGATTCTTTCATTCTCTTTCTTTTTTCATCTCTTTTCTTTTTCTCTAGCCTTCCTTTTATTTTCCTTAATGTGCTGGGTGGCTAGTGACATGCACCTGCCTACCTTTATACATTGCAGGTGGCCTGTGCCAACTGTTCTTTTTTTTTTCCTTTTTCGTGTGTTGAGGCTGGTAGATCTCTCCTACACATGACCGACTGCCACCCTTTTTTTGTCTCTTTTCTTTATTTTTTTTTCTGGTCTCACATCCATGTGACACTTCTCAGTTTCATTCAAACTTTTTTGATCCTTTAAGTAATGTTGGATTGCCCTGTCTTTCTTGGATCTCTAATTGCTCTGCACACGCACATTATACCACATTTAATGGATTTCATTCTAATCTTTTATCATGATTGTAGTGGAAATCTTCATCAAGGTTTAGTCCAAGGTTTTTGTTCTCAGCTAAGATGAGGTTGGTTTGAAGGATTAGCTGTGTATTAAGGTAAGGGGCAACAGGCGTGACCGTTGGTTGATGGTTGAAGTTGCAATTTGCAAGTTGGATATATCGTGCAAAGGTCTTCTTTTGGGTATGAGAAATTAATGCTGAACAGAAAGTCTGTGCTTGGAGTGAAGACTAGATATAATGACAAAAGAGATTGGGATTCAAGCAGATAGAAGGAATTATTTTATACTAACAAAACTACCAAAATTGGTTGTGCTGATTTCTCTTAGGTCTTAATCTTCTTTTCGGAAACCAGATCTGAATTGCAAGGGGGTGCTAGTCTTGGTTTCGGCCATAGTTTTGTGGTGGTTCTTTATGGTTATCGATTCTCTATGGTTCACCTAGCGTGACTTGACAGAAATAACCAGATTTGATTTCCCATGTGTGCAAGAGGTTGTTTGGATGGTTGGACTAAGGATTGTTTAGTAACTTGAACTATAAGTTAGGCTGGCTTTTACAAGAAGGTTATTTTCCCAAACATTTAGTGTGTTTGGTCCAGTTCCTCTTGGTAAGGAACAAAACTCGTGGAAGTTATTTTGGGGGAAACTCATTACACATTGTGGATCCTACAAAAAACTTGTTTTGTTAAATCGCAAGTGCACGATATTGTAATAAATAATAAAGTGATAAATTAAGTATCTTCTTTCAAAAGATTAAATTTTTATTATTTTCTGAAATTAGCATTATCATAATATTATCTAAATAACAGTATTAAATAAGGGAACTAACTAACGAACTAAATAACTAATCACTGTAAAAAACACACTAAATAAAGATTAAATTCAATAAAGAGAAATATTATGATATTTTCGATTTCACGTAAGTATTATTATGTACCACCTTTTAATTTCTCATATACAATATTTAATCATAATGACAATCATGATAGTAATGATATTAATGCTTCCTCTCGAGTTACATCAAAACTATGATTAAATATTAATCTACTATATCTCTATGTGAATAAAATATATAACAATGCATAAAATTTAATCTCTCTTTAAAAATTGCACAAGTTCATGTAGCATACTTTTATTTACTATATAACTTATGTGACTTCTCTCAAGATTAACTATGTATACATCTCCTATTGGTCTCAACAAGCAATGTCAAATCATTTAAATTGTGATCAAGCATTCGAAAGCATTAATTATAAAGAAAATTAATCAAAAGGGAAAATATTGTGCCATAAATAAATTTTAAGAAAATATAGTTCAATCCTAGGTAACATCTAAAACTCTAGTAATGAAAACTTAGTTCATGTTTGAATCAACAACAAATATGGAAATAGTGGTGTTTATCCTTTCAATGAAGGACTAAGAAAAAGATGAAGAAAAGAAGAAATATGAAGAAGGAAAACTGCCCCTGGACTAAAGGAATCTGCCGCCAGGTTCTTCTTCCTATTTTTCTGCGTACAGAACAGCCCCTCTGTTTTTCTGGAGCCAGAGTTCTCTCTCTGTTTTGTGTGAATATAGCCGGCCTTGTGCAGCCTCTTTCTCAAGACAGCCTTTTCTCTTCTTCACCTTGCTGTGCTGCCAAAAATAATCATCTGTTGTGTGGAAAACAGCTTCTTTTTAAATAATAGTTAAGGTCTCCTTCTTTTGCCCTGGCTTTTCTTTTATGTTGACTGAAATTTTGGAGTAAAATTCTGCTGAATTGATCTTCACCTCTTCCACCCAATCAAAGCCCAAACTTGACTATTTAGTGGATTTTCAAAATTCACTTATCTTGCACGTGTTTTGTTATGAAATCATTAGAATCATGAGGCATGTGTAGAGATAAAAATGTAGAGATTGAAATAAGCATCACAACAACGCCAACAAAGCTCGGGTGAGGTTAGATGCTTCTTTGTTTTACTTTTTTAGAATTTTGTGTGGTTTGCCGGTGACTTGGTATTGCATTTTTGTATTTGGGTGACACCCCCTTGGTGTACTTTCACTATACTTATTTTCTACCGATAAAAAAACTAAACTTGCATTTCATGTTTGAGTCTCTTTGTTCTGCCTATTCCAAAACTTTTGGTTTCTAAAATCTCCCTTCGAACTTCTAACTTATTATGGTCTTTTTTGGAAGGAAAAGATGATATTTTATTGGAATGTTATAAAAATATACCGAAAGATATTCTTCAACATATTCCTTATAGAGGTAACTATATATATGAGGATAGTCTAACCCAAATGTGTAAGGGTTCTCTCTATTTTTCTCTCTTCTTTATTTACACGGTATTAGGTTTCAAGAGGAGTCTACACTGTTGCCACCATCGGCAATCTGGTGCGCCTCACCGAGAAAAAACAAAGCTTTATTGTAATTTTAGAAATTACGGATAATTTCACAATCTTATTTTCAATCTAATGTTTTACTAAAATAACCTTAAATCTAGTAATTGCCTACCTAATTCAGAGATTTTGGAATATTTCGTCTCTTTTCTTGCACACTTGGCAGTCGTTGGTGCCTGCTAAGGCCTTGCCAGCAACGGGTCCAACTAGAAACCATGTGTCTATGTCGATTCTTTGTTCACCAGCATGCGCATGTGGTTTGTTATCAGTTGCGGGAAGTTGTGTTGCAAGAGCCTTGTTACTCATTTTGGTTAGGTGAGTCATCGTGCTCATGATATTGTGGTCATGAGCCGTTGTGAGTAGTAGAGTATATTCTTTTTCAATTGTGATATTGTGGAGTTTATCTCTGATGTATTCTGATTTCACTTTAATATCTCTCATGAGCAATATCCGTTGTGAGCAATAGTATCACTTGTGATGTCTCTCTTTTTTCATTTTAAAGATTTTCTTCAAGTTCATATTCTAATTATTATTTTTGGTCGCTAAAGATGAAATCAGTACATTCCACTGTGCTGAGATTATTTATTTTGTATATTTTGTTAAATTACTAGTTAACGTCTTGACGGGACAAATTATTAACATTGGAGGAAGATTGTCCTCCTATCCATGTGGGGCACAGACAAAGGTCATATCATAGATGTCCCTCCAGTTTGATGACTGATCCACTTAGGGTGAAAAGGTGTGGACTCGTGAAGATGCATACTTGTATACTCAATTAGTCAATTCTATGGGACAATGGGTGGCCATTCTCGTAACTCATACAGATACTGTTAAGTGAAAGGAACGTTTCGTCCCAAATCACACAAAAGTTCCGACCCCTTAATAAATTAACTTAAGCAATACGAAAATAAATATTCAATATACGTAAATAATATTTCAATCTAGATGAAGTAAACAACAAGAAGTAAAAAGTGTAAAGCAGTAAATAATAATATAAAGACGTAATTTTCGGTGACGAAGGAAAACTTCGATAACCATGACTATCGAGTAAAATCCTCCAAGTTTCAACGACTATGGAAGATATGCATTATAAAAATCAACTTACAGACCGGGTGGTAACAACGCGCTAATGGAGCCGATTTACTTCTGTCATGTGATATCTACCAAGAAACTCTTAGGATTTGCCCACGGCAACAAAATCGGACGCCTTCCGGTTTTCGCGTCAATCTTCCCTCATGAGCTGCTTGAAGTACCAAACACTATCGGAACCCCTTCTTCACACTACCAACGTCACTAACAGAGGTAGATGGGTAGAAAGTGTTATAACGGTAAAGTGAAAGTGGTGAGAAAACCGTTATCACAAGAAATTTGAGGTTTTCTCGAATGGAGCAATGATTAAAGTAGTAGAATATTATTTTCTCTCAAAGTGGGCGCTCCAAAATGCATAAGCAAGAAGTAGGGCAACTAAAAGAAGGGAGAATTATATAGAGAGGTTCGAAAAATGCGTTTAAAAAAAATGACTGTTGTTGCGGCGCTCGACCGCGCAGCGGGCGTGCCTAGGGTTTTAAGAGGGAAACACATAGGCACTTGAGCGACAAGGCGGTGAGCTTCGGGCACAAGGTTACTGATTTTGGAGCTCGAGCGAATAGCGAACGTACGGTAGGCGCGAGGCTGTTGGAATCTGGGTTTGAGCAGATTGCGAGTGAACAGCAGACGTGAGGTTCCTGGAAATGGGGCTCGAGTGGATGATGAGCGAACGGCAGGTGCAAGACACCGAGAACGGGCAGCCACGGAAATAAGTTGATGCAGCATACAATGAACACAACCAAATATTAACATACAACCAAATATAGTCACGGAATATGCCAACACATAAATGACTCTAACATTAAGGATTTATGAGAGTGTTTATTTGTATTATATTTTAGGGAATATAATTTGTCTAGGATGTTTGATGTGTCCAAGTCATTCTTTCGTATGGATTAAAAAGATTGCAATGCCACTAACTGTTTTGTTGATTTTAAGAAGCTTTATGAAAAGTTGAATGTTATTATGGCAATCTCCTTTGATGTAAAGACAATGGGGGAACAACGTGAACAATTAGCTATCTTGTGTGTCTTAGCTAGATTTTGACTGCTGCTATAGTTATCTCATTAACTGATGTATTTTCTTGCATTCTCCATGTTAACCGTGATGCCTCGCTGTTTATTGGTTTCATCGACCAAACCACTTTGGTGAGATACACCTCATCTATTGTTTGAGGTGATGGCCGCGGAATAGGCTGAAATAGTCGTGGTTGTGATGGAAAATTCACATGTTTTCATTATGGTGGCATCGGTCATACATAAAACAAATGGTGGAAGCTATATGGTAAGCTAATGACGCCTTTTAAGCAGTTTGCTACTGTCACTTTTGGAGGCTATCTTGATATCTTACAAACATCGGTGGCCAACACAGTCACTATATTTGCTAATGACTATTTCCGGTTCCTAGCCGGCTAAACTACTTCTTTTACTGCTACTCTTTGTTTAGAAAGCTAACCCCATTGCTTGTCCCTCGATTGCTTCCCAAATTTGAGTCATTGACTTTGGTGCCTTTGATCATGTGACTAGAAATATAGATATACTATCTTATTATCAATCATGCTCTACTCTCCTTACTATTACTCGGGCTAATGGCTCTTAAGTTATGGTTGTAGGAATTGGTGTTGTTCTTTTAACCCCTACTATTACTCTATCATCCATATTGCATTTATCATCATTTCCATTCAACTTATTATATCTTAGTAAATTTAATGGTGAAAATAAATGTTGTGTTTTCTTTTCCTCTTCTGGCTGTGAATTTCAGGATCTTATGACAAGGAGGGTCATTGATAGGGTTTGTCACAATTTTGGAGGTCTCTATGTGCTAGATGCAGGACCATCTCCTATAATTTTCTCCGTAGTCTCTGAAGGATGAGAACCAACTATGTAGCATCTACATCGATATCGATAATTCAAGTATCTCGTGCTCCACTATCAGTTAGGCCTTCCTCTGTTAACAAATTTAATGTAATTATGTCTCAGATTTCACTCCATATCCATTTTATTTTATGAATCCTATCATTTTGCTAAACATCATTATATAACATATTATCCAAGAGTTATCAACGAGCTTTCGCTTCTTTTGAAGTGGTACATTTTAATATTTGGGGTATGTCCCCTATACCTTTTAAAATGGGCTTTTGTTATTTTGCCTCTTTTATTAATGATTATTTTTATATTATTTGCTTATATTTAATGAAATTGTTCAGTATTTTCAATCTTTTGTACAATTTTGTGTTGAGTTTAGAGTCCATTCTCTTTTTCAATTCAAGCCTAACAAAGTGATAATATCCATGAGTATTTGTCCACTTAATTTACTACATTTATATCTCTGCATAGCATCCTTCGTCAAATCTCGTCTTGATATCCCACAACAAAATTGCATTGTCGAAAAAAGAATGGTCATTTGTTAGAAGTTGCTCGTGCTCTCCTCTTTTAGATGAGAGTTCCTGAATTTTTCTAGAGTGAAGCTGTACTGCATGTTTGTCATCTTATTAATCTTATGCCATTAGCCATATTTAGGGAGAGATTCTGCGTCGTCTTTTATTTCATTCAAAACCCTTCCACTCTATCCCACCAATAGCTTTTGGGTGTGTGCTACATTCAAGGCATTCAACAACATAAAACTAAGCTCAACACCAAATCATTCGAGTGTATTTTTCTAAGGCATACTTGTACCGAGAAAGTGTATCATTGTTTTTCTCTCTGACTTGAGACAATTTCTAGTTTTGATATTTTGTTTCGAGAGTCTACTCCGTTTCTATTTCAAGACGTTTCCCCAAACATTCCACTATCTATTCTTAGTGATGAGTTTTTTGTCTGCCGCATCATACATCATGGCTGCCGCATCATACATCATGGCATGTCTTCTCCCCATCCGTTGTTGCCTATTTCTTAAACCTATGTTCGTGACTCTCATCCAATCTATGGCTCCTCTTCTATGGATGCTCTTGAGCTGGCCTCTAACGAATCGGCTTTCTAGTCTAAATATTATATGGCTCATCTGACTACTAATTTGGATGTTCCAATTTCCTTACAAAAAGGTCATTGCAGCTGTGGTAAATATCATTTTTCTACTCCTATTTCTTATACTCATGTTTTGCCCTCATTGTGTGCCGTTTTTGTTCACCTTGGACTCTTTGATTGTGCCCTGAACTATCTCCAAAGCAATTACTCATTTTGATTAGTAGGCAGCTACTGAGGAAGAGGTGATTGCCTTTGAATAAAATCAAATGAGGAATCTAGTCACTTTGTTGGTTGGTAAGAAACCCATTAGCTTTAAATGGATCTATATAGTTAAAGCTAATCTTGATGGTTCTTTAGTGTGATTAAAGGTACGGCTAGTGGCTAAGTGCTATGCACAGACATATAGGATGGACTATGCTAATACTTCTTTTCTAGTGGCTAAATTGACGTCCGTATGCATTTTTATTTCTAGTTACTTATAATTGGCCCTTACATCAATTGGATGTGAAGAATGCATTCCTCCATAGTGATCTTTAAGAAAAAATTTATCTCGAGTAACTAGCATGCTTTGTTGCCCTAGGAGAGTTTGGGTATATTTTTCGTCTGAAAAGGTCATTATAGTTTGAAACAATCACCACGTGCCTGGTTTTGTAAATTTAGTGAAGTAATTCTTGAGTTCAGTCTCACTTGTTGTAATACTCGGTTTTCTATCATCATTTTAATATTGGGTACATTCTATTGGTATTACCCATCTCAATATTGTATATTTTAATATTGTGATTATTAGCAGTGATAATATTGATATTTTTCATCTCGAAATGTTTCTTCAAAATCAATTTCAAACCAATGACTTGAGAAACTTACAGTTTTTTCTTGATATTAAAGTTGTATGATATCGACAAGGTATTTTTCTTTCATAACGGAAGTACACCCTAGATTTGCTCTTAGATAATGACATGTAGGAGGCAAAACCATGTGATACACCCATGGACCCAGGAATGAAGTTATCTCCAGATGATGGGGAAAGTTTTGCTGAACCAGAACAGTATCACCGATTAGTTGGTAAACTGAACAATAACTTGACCAGATGTTACATTCTCCATAAATATTATGAGTCATTTTATGTCCTCTCAGGCAAGAATTTTTTCCTAAGATCATTTTTTCTACGTTTAAATTTTTATTTTTTCCTTCTAAGATACATATCTTCCTTAGGTTCCCCCATCATATAAAAGCATGTCTCTTTGTCTTGATAGCAAGAAATTTTACCTTCATTGAGTCCGTCTTTTCTTTGAGCTTGGAGATGCACTCCACTATTTTCATCCAATCTATGAAGTCAAGGGTTGAATCTTTCCTTCAAACTCTGGAATTTCCACTTTGAAGTTGTGTGACTTTATGGTGCTAATGCTCCCTATGATGATGGGGTCCAGGCACCTCTTCTTCTGCCACAACTGAGTAAAGTCACCTTGGAATGGATGCTCCTCGTCATTGTTGGTCGATCTTGAATGCTTTTTCTCGAGATGTTCCGGATATCCTATGAGCTTCTATGTGCTCTAAACGATGTTGCAGTTGTAATGCTTGCCTCCTTAATTCAGCATCTCAATATCTCAATGGCTGTGTTCTCTTTACATGGATTCCGGGATATTATTCCGTCATCCTTTCCCTTGAGTCACCATAGCTTTGATACCAATTGATGCTATCTGAAATGAGAAAAAGGGGTTTTTGAGAGGAATCGGAACAAGAGAAAATACTAGAAGTAATTATTGAAGCACAAGATTACAAATGCAAAGATGAGATTGGATTTTCTAAATCTAAAAATTAGGATCCCTCCGGAAGCTCTAGATTACAAGATCGATAATGAATTCAAGATATCTAGATATAACAAATTAAGACTAACATATATGTTAAGGCTACAAGCTTGTGCAACAAGATATACTTACATTACACTAAATTAGCCCCATTTCCAAGTCCATGGAGCTGGCTAAGGGAGGTGGCTTAGGGGTTGGGTAGAGTACCCAGTGGGTTCCTTTTATGCTTGGCAGCCACCACTAATGAGTGGGTCATCTTTTTTGCAAGTTGTCAGCTCATTACAAGTTGCCAATTCATCGCAAAAAGTTGCCACGCCATCACAAAAATTATCATCACCAATTTGGTCTGTGTCATTTAGCTGTTCCTTGATAATGTTAGCCTTAGCATCTGACATTCATTACTTTCCCATTTGAGATCTTAAGTACTTCTCTCTATAGAGACTTCGCTTGACACCCTTTAACTTCCCGCATTGAGTTCTTGTTCATTTGTATTTTACTCTCATCCTCTTTGATATTGGAAGTTGCATATACAATACTAATATCATTCTAGCTTTCATTGATTCCTGAATAAATTGATATTGGATGAAGGATTGAAATTTTCGAGTAGGTTCCAAGAATAATCCTTTCAATAGTGCCCAAAGGATTAAAAACTAGGTGTAGTATTTCCCATATGGCAGTGTATAGTAGATTTTTGATTTCAGCAGATAAAACCTTAGTATGCTTCGTGAATTATGGGTGATGGAGGCCAATGTTGTTTATCCAAGATTTGTAAAGATTGTAGGGAAGAGCAGAGGAGGGGATTAACACTTTTTTT
>JAOVVI020006321.1:5665-15735 GCA_028571085.2 Nepenthes alata | reverse complement strand
CCTCGACGTTGAGGAGCGGAGGCTGAGCCTCGACGCTAAAGAGAGAGAGGAGGGCTGATGACCTCCTGGTAGGACGGAGGAATGAACATCTCCAGGATGAGGATCGGAGACTGTGCCTCGACGTTGAGTAGCGGAGGCTGAGCCTCGACGCTAAAGAGAGAGATGAGGGATGAGAACCTCCTAGTAGGGCGGAGAAATGAACATCTCCGTGATGAGGAGTGGAGGCTGCGCCTCGATGCTGAGGAGCGGAGGCTAAGCCTCGGTGCTAAAGAGAGAGAGGAGGGCTGGGGACCTCCTAGCAAGACGGGGGAATGAATATCTCCGTGATGAAGAGCCGAGGCCAGTCCTCGACGCTGAGGAGTGAAGGGCTGAGCGCCTCCTGTCTGAGGGGCAAAGCTGCCTGCACCCTTTGGCCGCGTGCCGACTCTAAGGCACTAGGTTGCTCGTTCAATTCTGTCATTATCGAGGCGCTTTTAAGACTAGGAGTGGGCCGGCTATCTTGACCAAGCATCGTCTGAGTCTGGTGCGAGATCTCTAGAGCTCTCGAGGGCCAATGCCTGGGCTATGAGTATGATCTCATCGTTCGAGGACGTACTTTGGGAGAGCCGGGGCGGCTCACAGATTTGCTGAATACTTACGCCTGACTTAGTAGAGAGATATGGTCCATGCTCTGCCTGAGGGTGGCCGCTCTGATCTGTCTCTGCTGGCAGAACATGGTTGCTGCCATGGTTGCCTGAGCAGTGTTGCAAGATTTATTATGGGATCCCTTTCTAATTCCGCGGAATTGGAGGCCTCTCGAGGGTTTCCTCTTCCATAACACGGTGCACGGTGAACTGATCAAATTCTTTCACCAGGTCAGGGGAGAGTTCAAGCAGGATGTGGTGCAGCGTGTGGGGACCAAAACTGTCGTGCCCGAGGATGAGAACAAGCTGCTGTAGGAACAGGTCATGCGGCTAACGCATGAGAGCGAACAACAGAAGGAGCAAAACAGGCGACTGGCGGAGGAAGGCGAACAACTGAGGGCGCAGAGCAGGCGACTGGCGGAGGAGGGCAAACAACTTACGAAGGAGACTGGGTAACTGAGGCAGGGGGTTGAGTGACTGAGGGGATGGACCTCCACCCTAGCCGATGATATATCTTGCCTCTCCACTAACCTTAGGCGGCGGCTCACTCCAAAAGAGGTGCACCTCGCACTCGACGCTAGATTCTGCGATGGTACCCGCCGGCATCGCCGAATTGTCTCCATTGTACTTTTGGGCATTTCCGTGGGTATATTACATCCAGGGAATGCCAGGATCCGTGGCAACTCTAGCTTGAGAGACTTCTCGAGAGAGCCTGGGCCAATAGACTCGTAGGATCAGGATAGCTCTTGTGTTCTTTGTTGTTTAGTGCTGCGCTATAATGTCGCTCATCCCCAATAAATGAAAGCCAGTTATCTTTTCTCGCACCTGATGTCTTCGGATACATGATGTGAATTTTTGAATCTTTGTTCATGCATTAGAGGCTAAGCTGTGAAGCTATTGTCGCCAAGGCCCCTATCCAGCGCCTTCTTGCGCTGTACTTGTCCTTTGTCAGAGGATGTCGTCATATCTCGCGTGTTTAGTAGAAAGCTCAGTCCAATAAGGTGGATAGCGTCGGAAGTCCCATGGAGCCACACCAAGGGCAAGCTCCATTTTCAAGCCATAGCAGCTGGACTCCGGGTCTAGGCCTTTTCACGGTATGATGTCAGTGCTCTGCCCTGCTCAGGGCGTCGTCGCCTTTGTGCTTATGGTCATAGCCCACGACCGTCGTTGGCTAATGGTGCTCTTTTCTGCAGAAGGAGGTCGCCGGACGCATGCTAAAAAAGGCCCCTAACGTTTTGATGCCCGTTTCATTGGGGACTCCAGGAGCCCCCAGGTCTGTCGTTTTGACTGCCTGGGTAATTTGGTTTGGAACCATGATTCTCTGGACTACATGGGCCCCACGGCACGGAGCCGAGACTTGGTGGTGACCGCTTTTGGGTCACTTGGCACGAGGCCAAGGTAGCGGGTCATTTGGGATCGTTTCGACATGGAGTCAAAGTCCGGGTGTGGCCGCTTTCGGGCTGCTCGACGCATGGTCGAGGCTCGGATGAGACCACTAATGGGCCACTTGGAGTGAGGCCAAGGTTTCTAGGCCGCGTTGGGCCACTCGATGGAGGGTCGAGGTTTTGAGGTGGCCGCTCATGGGCTGCTTGGCACACTGCCAAGGCCTCATTTTACAAACGGACGACAGTCTTTCCGGCTTATGGATAGTCTAGGTCACATAGTTTTATGCAGTGTTATGCAATCATTCGTATGAACAAATAATACTATTACTTTATTAATAGAAACATGATTCAAGAAGGCAGTGTGATGCATGCAAGACTTACCTGGGTTCGACATGAAACCGTTGTAGGTGTTCGTTGACGGGCAACGTGCTATGCCCTCGGACTTGCCTAAGGTTCGAAGCACATGGTCTGCGTGTACTGCTTTGGACGGTCGCTGGGGTGCTTTGTTAGGCCCCTCGGCCTACGGCCCCTATGCTCCGAGGGGTCTGATCTTTTGCCAAGATTGGTTGATCAACACACGACAGATCCTTTGATGATGCTGCCTTTCACTGGTCGCGAGGGAGTTGAGGGGTGAAGACCCTAGCGTTACGCCTTTAGGCAGGTGAGAATGGTCCGGGGAACACGGATCCAGTATACCCCGCTGGACAGCGAGTGCTTGTATGCTCGGGGTCGATCGTCCCTCCGCATGGCTACCCATAGGAGGGTCGTTGCCATGGGTGACTTCGCCTCCAGCCGATATAGCGGCTCGCACATGTGATGCTGATATCCTTCGATGACCTTGGAGTTAGAGGACAGAGCTCCCAAGCATGGCTAACCGATGAGGGGTCGTCGCGACGGGCGACTTTGCTCCTGTTGAGGAGACACCTCGTGCTCGGGGTGTTGATCCTCTCCATCTGTCATGTAATAAAGGAACAGAACCCTCAGGCATGGCTACCCAGTGAGGGATTGTCGCTATGGGAGGCCGTGGCTCGATCCACGTCGCGGTCTGAAAACTCAAAGCTGCCCATCTTTATGTGTGAGATTGAGTATTGATAGGAGACGCTAAACTTTCAATCGCGCTTTCCACAGACGGTGCCAATGTTGCATCTCGAGTCCTCGATTTTCATATGTATTAGGGAGCCTTTGGATTCCTTGTTGTCGGGAGATGATCACGAAAGGGTCCGGTCTCCGTCTCTGTTAACCTGTGACCTACACAACAAAATTAAAGAACAAGAGGTCAAAGGTTCGGTGGGATTTCTCCTACCACGGACACTCTGACGCTCATGTCAGTAAATTCTCACAATAAACAGAAATGGGGGCGCATGCTTGGAGGTGCGCGTAAATATGTTGTGAATGCGTGGGTAGTGCGTGAATGTAATGTGGAAGAGTAATGAGCGGATGATGGGAGGTCTGGCTCTATGTGTGCACCACAACGGATGGCTGACTTCTTGTTGCCTTAGGAGGCTGAGGAGATGGGATTTGGAAGGTAGCAACTGGGCTTAAAGTTGGTGACGCTTGGTCGATTATCCAGGATTCGATCCTTTTCTTCGTTGAAGAAGAAGGATTTTATAAGCCCTCTGAGGAGGGGCTTTGGGCGCAAGAACTCCTCTTGCCAAAGTTTGTCAACCGTTGATTGCTGTCGGCGATTGTCGGTGTGTTGGTTCTCGTTTAGCGGTGACAAGTAGACTGCCGGGCGCTGCCAGCCACGTTTGGTCTCCCCCTTGAGTTGGGATTGGACGAGCGACAGTGGATAGTCGCCTGATCTACTATTGGCAGCATGGATTGTTTTTCCATTGGCTTGTTTCTCCTACGCTTCCGTCGTTCCTTGGTAGAAACATTGTTGAGTTGTAGACGTCGCCCATTGGCTGTTTAGCATGGGCTGCCATGTAGACCACTCTACAACGTTGGGCCATACGGGCCCATCAGGTAGCTGCTCCGTGGGCTGGGCTTCGAATTTCTTTGGGCCTTTGTTTCGGATCCAACAGAAATTATTAGTTTAAAAATTCTTTATTCTATTTATAATATTATATATAAAAATTAAAGTGAATAAATAATAATATTGAGAAAATAATAGTAATATTTTTTACATATCCTAATATAACAAAAATATATAATAAATAAATATATAATATATAACAAAAGAATATATACTATATAATATGTAAATAAATATAAAATATATAAATAAATATATAACAAAAACATAACACAAAATATATAATAAATAAATACTATTCTAAAAAAAATTAATCACCAACTATGAATGACTTGAATTTCAAATTGTATATTAGAATGTGAAATATATGAAACTATTTAAATTAAAAAGTAATAATAACAGAAGACGACACAATATTTTTAAAAATATTATCTACTATAGTTTTTAAAAAGATTTAATATTATGAGAATTTATTTAAAATATGGTCGATATTAAAAATAAATAAAAGTATTTAATAATTTACATAATGATAAATTTTTGAAACGATTAAAAAATTGATAAACTGTATTAAAAACTAATTTAAAAGTACAATAACAATATATAAGATTAAGATATTTTTAATTACGATAATAAATTTATTTATTACTATTGGGTTTAGTACTAGTGAGGCCCAATGAAATGCCAAGCCTAGTCCGTGAAGCAGCAGCCCGAATGGCCAACTCAGCCCGATATTCAAAATAGCCTGCGCGGTGGCCCAATATTCATAATCAATCAGTGTCGCCTGCAACCCATTAATATGGTTGGAGGGCGGTAGGAACAACGCAGAGGAGACGAGCCAATGAGGAGAAGGTCAGCATTGCCAGTCAAGGCTCACGCCACTACTTGCAATTCTTTGGCTAATCCCACCGTGAGAGATAGCCCAAGCGTGACCTGCGACAGACGGCGGTCCCCCGCTCCACCATAAGATGACAATTGACACGCCAGTGACCACTACTGAGCATCGGTTGACGAATCCTTGCAAGAAGGATTCTCACGCCCAAAACTCCAAACGAATGAGCCTATAAATTTCCTTTCCTTTCACAAGAAAAGAGAATGGACCAATCGAACTTTGGGCACTCACCTTAATATCAAGCAACAAGACTCTCCCCTCATGGATAACATTCACAAATCAGCACCCATATCCCATATCTATAGTCTTATTCATACTACGAGAGCGAGCCACCCTCTACAGTGCATACAGAGAGCTAGGTCTCCCACTACCCACTCATCAATCTCTTACTCCTGCATTCACGCACTCCCCACGCAATCGCAACATATTCTAGCACACCTCTAAGAGTGCGCCCATTTTTGTTCATTGCGGGAAGTTGTTGACTTGAGTGTCGAAGTATTTTCGATGGGAGAAATCCTGCCGGGCCTTTGACCTCTCGTTTGTTAGTTGTGTTATGCATGTTTCAGGTTAACAGCGACGAAAATCGGATCGGCTTGTGATCACCTATGGACGACGAGGAATCCGAAGGCTCCCTAATCTGTACGACAACTAAAAACTCGGGATGCAATATTGGCGCCGTCTGTGAAAACGAGACAAAAAGCCTAGCGTCTCCTTCCCATACTCACTGCTTCACAACAAGATTGTCAACATCAAGGCACAAGCCAGTGCCCCATCAAGAGATGCAGTCCCTCGCGGTGATTCCCCCTCAGTGGGTAGCCATGCCGACGTTCATTTGGAGCCTGACATTTACTGCCTAGCTGCAGACATGGGCGATATGAAGCTGATGATCCAGGCCCTCTGCAACTGGACAGGCACACCATGGATGGGGGTTGCTCCTCCAGCATCCCAGGCGTCATCCTCCAAGTAGGGAAAGCGTTGCACAAGAGCTCCCAGGGGAAGATCGGATCGGCCTGACGACGCCGAGGCCCAGGCGGGCAGGGCCCAGTCTATGCCTGGAAGTCACCCTAGTTGGGAAGATTGGGAGGAGAGCCCAGAGCGGCGTAACCCCTGTAACTCCCACGATGAAAGGAGGTAGACAGCCGCTGACTCAAACAGGGCGCAGCCGCCCCGTGTTGGAAGCCGCCGCGACCGACAAGCTCACCAGAACAAGGGTCACACGGAGCTTCGCGATGTCATCAACGCGCGGAGAAGCGAGTCCGACCCACCGATGGAGGAGAAGGTGAAAGTCTTCTCGGATCTCCTACACAATCAGAGGCCTGCACGGTCTTCCGCTGACCTGCGAAGGTCATATTTTTTCATGGACCTCCGGACCCAGTCGCTCCCCCACAAGTTCAAAATGCCAACACTAAACCGGTATGATGGAACTAAGGATCCGATGGACCACCTTAACTTCTTCCATACTCACCTATCACTCCAAGGAGAGAACGAGGCCATGATGTGCCAGCACATTCCCATCATCCTCCAGGGGAACACGCTACTTTGGTTCCATTGCCTCCCACCAAACTCCATCTGCTCTTTTGACAAGCTTGCGAACTGCTTCCTGAGCTAGTTTGCCTCCAACCGGAGAGAAGAGAAGCAGCCATGGAACCTAATTTGCCTCCACCAGAGGACGGACGAAAGCCTGAAGCCATTCCTCAACCGCTTCATCACTAAGGCACGCATGAAACCCTAACTCTCTGACAAGTTGAAGCTCAACGCCTTTGTTGCTACGTTGGCGACAGGAGACTTCTTCAAGCACTTGTCACATCAACGCCCTCAGTCCCTCTGGGATGCAGAAGCTATCGCCCGAGCCTACATCTCGGTGGACGAGGCCAACAAGGCAAAGTGTCCCAAATGTGTGGACCACCCTTAAAAAGGGCCTAAACCAGCCGCCGGGAAGAAGAACAACGACAGTTCACTTCCAAAAGCACCACAAGTAGCTACGGTCCTCATCGGGATCTAGGAAGGAGTACCGGCTAGCGTCCCTGACTTCCCTGAATGATACCCGTGTGAATATTCTGATGCA
This sequence comes from Nepenthes alata, assembly GCA_028571085.2. Taxonomy (NCBI): domain Eukaryota; kingdom Viridiplantae; phylum Streptophyta; class Magnoliopsida; order Caryophyllales; family Nepenthaceae; genus Nepenthes; species Nepenthes alata. The sequence goes on along the minus strand of JAOVVI020006321.1, from coordinate 8,798 downwards.
GATATAGGACGAGAAGTTCTTCAAGTTGCCGAAAGCGCCAAAGGGCCTAAGCGGTGGAGACCAAACAAAATACTGTCAGTACCACTGCTCTTGAGACATTCCACAGAGAACTGTCGGACCTTACAAAAAGAAATAGAATACCTGATCCACCACAGACACCTTAAATAGTTCGTAAAGGGCTCGGGGTAGGCCCCTGCAGCATCAGACGACGAGGCAAGAAAGCCTCTAAGGAATCGTACGGTCGCCGGGGTGATTAGCATGATCTCAACCTCGCCGACCAAGAGCAACAGGCAGGCACAGTCTGAGCAATCTTCCAACAGCAAGAAAGCGAGGATAGGGGATATGAGTGATATCATTAGTTTTAGTAGTGACGATATGGCTCATATAACCTTCCTCCATTCTGATCCCCTTATTGTATCCGCAATCGTTTCAGATGGTACGGTTGACTACCAATTGAAACGAGTCTTCGTTGATAATGGACGCTCTCAGAATTTACTGTATCTTGTTGCTTTTTTTAAGCTTGGATTGATACGAAGTCAGATAAAACTGGCCGATGGCCCTCTATACAGTCTGGACAACAAACCTGTACCTGTGCAGGGAATAGTCCGGGCTAGAGATCACGATGGGAACTTACCCGTGCATTACAACGCGAGAGATAATGTTCCTCATCATCAATCTACCGTCCATTTATGATGCCATCCTGAGTAGATTGTTCCTCTCGGCCTTCGGGGTTGTTACTCCAATCCCTCATTTAAAGATGAAGTCCCACACTCCGTACGACGTAGGAGTGGTGCTCGGAGATCTGGTGATGGGACGAACGTGCTACTTGTCCCAAGTCACTCCAACGGCGTCAGACCGCCTAGACAGAGACTTGGACCTCCACGATGAGGCCACGCTACAGCAAGCCCAATCAGGAGAAGCAACCGAAGTGATTCCTCTTGATCTTGCTGAGCTATAGAAGTGCGTATATATTGGTGGCTCTCTCTCCTCGGCTGACCGTGACCTCCTAATCACCTTTCTACGGAAGAACTCTGATGTGTTCGCATGGGTCCCTATTAACATGTATGGGATATCGGCCGGAGTAATAGTCCACAAGTTAGGCATCGATCCCAACCACAAGCCTGTGCAGCAAAAGAATAGGAACCACTCCTTGGAGAAGCTGATAGCCATAAGGGAAGAAGTAAAAAAATTGCTAAACGCTGGATTCATTAGAGAGATCCAATATCCAGACTGGCTATCCAACGTTGTGCTCGTAAAGAAGAGCAACGGCAAGTGATGGATGTGTGTGGACTTCACTGATGTGAACAAAACTCGCCCTAAGGACAGCTTTCTGCTCTCTCGGATCAATCAGCTGGTAGACTCCACATCTAGGTATGAGCTCCTGAGCTTCATGGACGCTTACTCAGGTTACAACGAGATCAGGATGCACCCAGACGATGAGGAGCACACCTCCTTCATGACCGACCAGGAAACGTACTGCCATAAGGTGATGTCCTTCAACCTAAAAAATATCGGGGCAACCTATCAGCGCCTCTTGAACAAGATGTTTAAGGTCTAGATCGGGATGAATGTGAGATTTATGTCACAACATACTCATGAAAAGCAGGCTAGCCGGCGACCATACCTACGATTTAGAGGAAACCTTCTAGGTTCTCCAGGCACACAAGATGAAGCTCAACCCGACCAAATGTGTGTTTGGGGTGACCTTCAAAAAGTTCCTGGGCTTCATCGTGTCCCAACGCAGTATAGAAGCAAACCCGGAGAAGATCAGAGCCATCCTCGATATGAACCCTCCGTGAACTGTGAAGGAAGCACAAAAACTCACAGGACGGCTGTCAGCCCTCATGCGGTTCCTAACTAAGTTTGCGGAGAAGTACTTGCCCTTCTTCAAGGCGCTTAGAGGGATGAAATTGTTTGGATTCCGATGAACCGATGAATGTAAGGAAGCTTTCAAAGAGCTAAAAGCGTACCTTATTAGCCCACCTCTCCTGAGTTCACCATACGCGGGCGAAGACCTGTACCTCTACTTGGCCACGTCGAACAAGGCGCTCAGCTCCGTGCTCGTTAGAGAGTACAAGCGTGCACAGCGATCGGTGTACTACGTGAGTAGGGTATTGACAGACGTGGAGACTCGCTACCCGCACGCGGAGAGGATTACGCTGACCCTCATCTATTCAGCACGGAAGTTAAGGCCCTACTTCCTAGCTCACTGGATTGTCGATCTAATGGATCAACCCTTGAGGTCGATCCTATAGAAGTCGAAGACCTCTGGGCGGCTAGTCAAGTGGGATATAGAACTATGAGAGTTCGATGTGGAGTTCCGACCATGACCGGCCCTTAAGGGCCAAGCTCTGGCAGACTTCATCGTCAAGGCGGCGACCCCAACTCTAGACGACCCGCATAGCCCGAGGAGCTTGGACACGCTAGATGTTCCATCATGGACCCTGGATGTGGACGGGTCATCCACCGAAACAGGTAGCGGAGCCGGAGTCATCCTCAGGACTCCAGACGGTACGAAGATTAAGTACTCTGTTACACTGACCTTTCTTGTCACTAATAACGTGGCAGAATACGAAGCCTTTCTTGCAGGACTTCATCTAGTAAAGAAATATTTTGCCAAGTCGCTGGTCGTGCGCAGTGACTCGGAGCTCGTGGTCAATCAAATCCAAGGATCCTTTGAGGCGTTGAACCCTCAACTCGTGAAGTACCTGGCGAGACCAAAAGCCCAAATCAAGGCCTTCCAGCGCTTTAGGATCGAACACGTGCCCAGAGCCGAAAACTGAAAAACTAACTAGTTCGCTAAGGACACACCTGCAAGATCTCTGGAGCAATATGCCAGGGACCTGCGGAAACCTTTGCCATACCGAGCGTGGACGTCCCAAACTAGGAAGTGCTACAGATTGACGAGGGCAACAACTGGATGACCCCATACCGTAAGTATTTGACGGACGGGACATTGCTTGCGAATGTCGACGAGGCCAAACAAATCAAGAAGACTGCAAGCTGGTACATGGTCCCTGATGGCAGCCTATATAGGCGAGGGTATTCCACTCCCTATCTAAAATGCCTGACCCCTAAGGAGGCTAAATACGCCCTGAGCGAAGTCCACCTTGGCATATGTGGCTCAGACATC
>JAOVVI020006320.1:0-15735 GCA_028571085.2 Nepenthes alata | reverse complement strand
ATAACTATATTATTATTTTTATAATAAATTTAAAATAATGAATAATTTAGTAAATTTAATAAATAACTGGGTTATAATAATTAATAAGTAAATTTAACCAAGTTAATAAAAAAATTATGTACACTTAATTAAAAATTTAAGTTGAACTTTGGATATTTTGACATTTAACTTTCTTTTATTTACACAATGTTTTTGGGTACAGCTAATAAATAAAAATATTTTGATATTTATAAATTTAATAATATAAATAAATATATAAAATATTTATAATATGGTTAAGCCCAATATTTTTATGACTAAAAACCAAACAAAGGTGAATGAAATTTTCTTTTTTATTATTGGTGGTGTTTGGTTTTAATTTTAACTGCAATTCTAACATCATAAATTTATTTGTACCAAATTAATAGATGAGTCGAATCGAGCTGAAGTGAGCCCAGCTGTATCTTACTGCTTCAAAATTAGGTTAGAACTGTTTGAACCATGCCAAAATTAAAGATCAAGCACACTAATAAGGAAACTAATTATGAACCGATATCCAAAATATTTTAAAAAAAAATTCTAAATATTACACAACTCGAACTTTACATAATTAATAGCCTTAATAGACTTCTCCTTAATCTTCTTAAATTAATCTCAAACAATATTTAAGTTAGCTGAGTTATATACAATTATATTATTTAATTTATCCATTCATACTAATAACCTAATATAATAATAAATAAATAAAAAAATAAATAGATATTATATTGTTAAAAAATAATTTAATAATGGTTAAAAATTGAATATTTTTGAAATATTTATCCACTCTCAAATCATACACAATTACAAACTATATTGATATGTGAAAATTAAGTAACGGGGTGGAATAATTTTACATATTTTTTGGAAAATTGTCAGGAGATCTGTTTGGATGCATGGAAAAAATCAAAAGTAATGGTTGCTGAGAACAGTGTATTGACAGCCATATCCTTCGATGAGACAAACAGTTCCCTAACAGCAACAAAAGAAAATCTGCATCATATCTTAAGCATTAATGTACCTACCGAAAAATAAGTAAATAAATAATCATAAACCAAAGGGATATTGCTACGTGCAAATATCCACAATACTTATTTATTTTTTTTTTTTAATTTTTATAGATAAAATCTTATGTTATTTATAAATATTTTAAAAATGCAGATAAAAAAAACTCTATTTTACAAGGATGTTGTGAAAGTTGATTATGTATCGTATTCCCTTAGGAAAATTTAAATTTGTTAAATTATTATTATTATAATAATTATAATTATTGTTATTATTATGTTGTAAAGTATGCCTCGTTTAGGTATAATAATTGGACGAAGAATTATCTTAGCACTGCACTAGAAGGAATTTAATATTTGGATTTATAAGGTAAAGGGGTAGCACATTTATTATTTGATCCGTACAAATATATATTTAATATGGTTTGAGTTTCATCTATTTTTGCTTGCTAATTATTAGCACTATAAATAAAAAAAATACCTTCATTGATTAGACACGGACCGCATTCTAAGACTACAAAATAATTAATTTCATATCACCATAATAGCCAGCAACCTCTCAATTGAGACTGTATTTATAGTGTTAAGAAAATTTAAACACCTCTATAATAATCTCATATAAAAATAATATTTTATTTATTTATTTATTCATAATAATCTTATATAAAAATTCATACGAAAATAAATTTTTAAGCATCTCACTGATATTATATAAATAAATATATATATATATATAATGTGGAAATTTGAAAATTTTATGAATGTTTTTTTTTTAAAAAATATAAAAGAGACCAAAAGATAAACAATTTTAGTTTAGAATTTGAATAAGAATTATTACGAGCAACTAGCGAAAGGTGACAGTTGGAAGGTCATTTTCTTGGTGTTGATTCATATAAATGGCTTGTTAGTTATTATAATTAATGCACATGTTAACTTCTATTTTTCTCTGTTCTTTTTTTCACGTCATGTTTTTCAATAAAAAATATATTTCACAATTATCTTTTGGCAAGCGTGAATTGCAAGTAACTTTATTTCCAACTTATTAGTACATATTATATGATTGTGAAAAACCTCAAGGCTAAAAAATTGAAAATAGAAAAAAAAAAATGATAGTGATATGTAGGGGATACTCAAAGTCCAATCCAGAAATCCATTTTTGCGAATTGGGCTCGCATTTCAAGAGGCCCACGAAGTTGATTTAGTCCAAGAAGCTAAATTAGCCCAAGAGCTCCGAGAACCTGGATCCACGGCTCAAATAATCCAAAGAGCTGAATTGGTTCTAGAGGCTGACTTAGTTTTAGAAGCTTGAAGACTCTATAAGAGACCAAAGACTCCAATAAAATTTTGAGAACATGACACAGAAGATATAGCTCTAAAAATCCGAAGACTCAATGCTGCGCGAGTCCTCAGTTGAAATTCGAGGAAGTTTGTCACCAAACGTTCGTGGACGTGACAAAAACTAAAGCCCTCGATGAAGACGAGGATATTTGGCACTTAATGCCTGCGGACTCAAGGAAGGCCAAAGCCTTTATCAAGGACGAAGACTTTAAAAAGTTTCTAACAGTACAGCCGTAAAAAGTAAACTCAGAACGACTGAGAACGTTAGCTTAGATTGTTGACTTTCATAAAAGCACACGCAATCTCTACAACACGCGATTTTCACAGGTTATAATGGTCTGCAGAGTAAGCATGATCACTGATGAATTGACGTTTCACAGAGTTAGCCTACATGAATGCAATCTTTCTGATATGTCAAAATGGATTTGTAGAGTTGCTAATAGGTTTCACTATACATGCCACCTTCACGTGACTGCTCAGTGTAGGAAGATTTAACCACTATATAAGCTTTCATTGTGTACTAAACAAAGGACCTCAAATTTACTACACTTGTATTTACGCCCATAGAGAGAGAAAAAAGCAAACTACTCATACTTCCAACTGATAAAATATTTATATTTGTAAGAGTGATTATTGGAATTCATCATACACTTTATTATCCACCATTTGTACTCAAACGCTTAAATAGTGGAATCATTATAGGATTCAAAGTCTTATGATTTTTTTCTCTCATTCGTAAGAGAGCTTTCCACGTAAAAATATCACCTGTCATTCTCTCTCTCTCTCCCTTCTACTCAAACTCCATATTTGTATTGCTCTATTTTTGGGCCCTCGTTCGTATTGAAATCAGAATTCGAGGACGTAATTGATAGTATTAGTATATTTAAAATTTACATTCTCAATCTTTGTTTTTAATTTTTATTTTATTTTTAAATTTGTAATATATATATATATATATATATTTAAGATTAATTATTTATATTTTAAATGATAAGAGCAACACTCATATATCCCACTCATATGTCTGAGTAATGAGAGTCACCGTATACAGAGATACATGGGTGATCGATTTAGGGGGCTATATTTTTTATAAAAATAAATTTTTTTTATTTTTTAATATCAACTGTCATCTAATAAATATATATTTTTTAATAATTTTTTTAAAAATTAAAAATTTATTTTTTAAAAATAATTAAATTATAATTATTTATTAAAAATTAAAATTTAATCATTTTATAAAATGACCGCCTTTTATTGAGTGAAATCATTGGATTAGGTTAATCAAAGCTAAAGATTTCAATATATGATATGCAATTACTAAGATCGTACAATGGCCAATGATTCCTCTTCTTATGATTTGCTTTATAAAATAGTCAGCTATGCCTTTTATAAAAAATATATATTTTTTAAAAATATCTTTTAATTATTTTAAAGTTATTTTTTAAATAAAATATAATTAACCAATTTATTTATTTTTATATAAATTTATTAGTATAACAAATAAATAAAATTTTATATTATAAAAAATATCATAATATAGGCAGTATGTACACGTTGATTGATCCATGCTTTTCTTTTTCTAGCTTACCAAAATTTGATGTGTTTCGAGCTCTGGGTTGATGTATAAATTAAGGAACTACATTGTCACTATAAAATGTTTGAATAATAACGAATTTGATCTTTATAATTCTAAATTTGGATCCTACGAATACAATAGAACAAATAATAGGTAAGAAATATACGAGACTGACTCCTAATACATCCTCCAACGTTTAAATCAATAATTTTTCTATTTGAATGTGAAAGATATGAAGAAATGAATATGATAATTTAAAGAGAATGTGAATGAGTGTATATATGAAAGATAATACTCATTTTGTATACTTATCAGGTTGAGTGGCATTTATTTTTGTATATTAATCTGATTGAGTGGCTTTTGTATTTGTGTACTAGTCTAAATGAGTAGTTTTTTTCTCCTCTCATTTTTGTTATCATCCCCCCTTATAACAAGAGATATTATTTAGCTGGTAGGTGTTTAGAATTAATGCATATGCTTAATACTACTTCGAATCAGTTATGAAGGACAATACTTACATATGTAACGATTATCTTAATTCGGATGTGACAGATAATGTTACTTGACTGCCAGCTATTGGACCGACTTAAATACCATTTGTATATAACTATTAAATAACTCATTATAATTATTTAATATTTAACTGTTCAGGTTGTATCCATTAGTTCATATCTTCATGTGCCATTGCCTAACTCATTATTTGGGTCTATTGTCAAATCGAATATTAGGCCGACCTGTTTTTAATTATACCCATCAAAACCTTTCTAACTCTTATAATTTAATTTAATAAGTTATTATAAAATTCAAAATTGAAATGTCTATGAGAAAAAAAATTTATATCAAAGAAATTAAAATGTACAATTATAAATTAAACTTATGATCATAAATTTTAATTACGTTACCTTAAATAATCATTTTAAATAATATGAGGTTAAACTGACTGATAATTTAGAGATTGTCTAATATAAGGTTATAGGTTAAAGTTAACGCGATGAATCAGATATCGAGTCAAAAGTTGATGTCCAAGGCCAACGGTAGCGTGTAATATAACTTTCTTTTTTTTACTTTTTTTTAAAACAATGTTTATTTTGTATAAATGTAAAATAATTTTTACTAATCATCTTGATATATATTGTAAAGTATCTATTCGATTGTATTTTACACAAATAAAATTAAATCTAAAATAATAATAATAATGATAATAGGACTCTTGAATACTAAAAAATTATTTTTATGATTTAAATAAGTACTTAAAAATTTTAATTTTTATTGATATTCATAGTTATTGAAACTAGTAGAACATGTCCATTAATAAATAAAAATGGCATAAAAAATACTTGTTTAAGTGCATGATAATTGGAAGTTAAGGTGGTTTAAATAATAGTAAAAAATTAAATTAGTTGATAAAATTATTAAAATTAATTTCTATTGTTATATGAATGTCACGAGGGTACCACTTGTCCAAGCATTAATCCACCGAGACATTATCATCTTTATCAAATTAAAATTATATAATATTTTGTGGGTACCACTCAAAAAAAAAAAAAAAAATTAGACATCATATTATTAAAAATATTTCAAGAGTAGATAAAAAATACCATCTAACACCACTATTTTTATATAAATTCATTATGCTTCTTCATAAGTTCTACTCAAAGTAGACTAATTTCCCACATTATAACTCCTAATCAATCTCTTCATCCAATTACTCAAAAAATTATACAAAACATTAAAAATATTTTATCAGTCTATGATATTATTCATTATCAAAGATATATAACCATCACACATTTTAATAACCCAACACAAGTTATAAAAAAATTACTGACATTTAATTATTAATACTGCTATAAAATGGCATAATACTTCTCAATTATGTAAAAAAAAAAAGAGAGATAGTATTTATGATATAATTTTTATGCCTTCTGAGAATGGTCAGGGAAAAGGGGCCCATTGGTAGGGACAATAAAATAGTTAGGAGAAGTTGATTTAAATATGTTGGCTGTGTGTTTGGGGGTCCATTTACCAGGCTGTCACTCCTATTTACCATCATGTGGTTAAAGACAGAAGACCTCTCATTTCACCACTTGAGTCTTTTTCTTTCACCCCCAAGAAGCATTTCCCTTAGCTTTGGATATGAAGATGTATCATTATGCTTCACCAACCAGGCGGCAGGCCACCCAAAATCTCTACGGCCAAATAATAATAATAATTTAATGCTAGAAAAAGAGGTGAGGAAGACTATGATGCGAGCATAAGTTAGAGGGAGAGCTCATCCCAAAAGATTGATTTAGTAGGAGGGAGAGCCCCTAATTTATAAGTTAAAAGTTTTGCCTTAAACTTTTCAATGTGGGAATCGCATCATTCCTCATTCCTTCAACAGCCGCGACCTCGACGGCTGCACTCTGCGACACTTCACTCGGCAGTTTTTACTCTACAACGCTTTACTCCGCTTCGGCCCACCGGCAGCAGATCAACCCCTCTGTAGGTAGCCATTTTCGGTCAGAACCCTCCGCAGGTAGCCCTCTCCGGGTTGGGACTGTTCTCAATGAAAGCACCATTTGATGCAAGCATAAGCCAGAGGGAGAGCCCATCCCAAAAGACCGGTCTAGTAGGAGGGAGAGTCCCCTAACTTATAAGTTGAAGGTTTTCCCTTAAACTTTTCAATGTGAAATTCGTATCAGATTAAATCAGTATCGGTTTAACACTTGAGCTCAGTCATTTAAAATCCTTATAAGCTCATGGACAACAACAGTAAAGCCATAAGAGTTAGAATATTTTTAAATCAAACATTATCATCCGATTATGATCATTTTTAGATTTTTCTTTTCTTTTCCTTCTAATCACAACAAGTTTATATTTTTTTTATAATCTTTTATTTATCTTATATTTTAAATGTTCGAACTGTCTTAACTATTTATTATATATAGGCGATATTGCTTCATTTTCTTGGTTAGCCATTAATTTTTCTAGGGTCAAGTAGATATTTAAGATGAGCTTTAATGTCAATTCCGATCCTCAAACAATGCCAAAAGGGCTCCAAAAAGGAAAATAGAATTAATAAAAAAAGGGAACTTTTCCCTTTGTTTCTAGCCCTCCTCTAATCAATTTGATGAGGCTTTATCCATAAATATTATTTTCAAACCCATTTGTCCTCTTAAATGCAGATAGGTCTGTTGCATCTTCCCTGTCACTACCATTAAATAGCAACAAAGAGATTTTCTGTTTCTTTATATTTGGGGAACAAAATTGAGTGGTCAGGTGTGTGAAATTCAAGCTACCTGCACCCGTTATGAGTAATATCAGAGAGACACTTTTGAGATATTATCAAATGATATAGTGCTCATCTATTTATACTAACAGGTCTAAATAAGAATTAATGGATGAATAGATCATCTATCACTAGAAAACACCCATAAAACATCCCTCAGTCTTTACATCCTCTGTTTCAATCAAAAGCCTGAGGGATGAGAGAAATGGCCCACTGGTAGGGTAACCCATGTAAGATAGAGAAGACAAGGTCACAAGCTAATTGTTTTATGGTCTCCATGACAGAACAATGCCCTTCAATCTGCTGAAAGGCTAGGGCATAGAATTTTGTGGACAGGACACTCTCCTTTTTGCTAAGCACATGAACCAAAAGATAAAGGAGGGCAAATGACCTCGCACTTCTCATCAACTTGCATATTGCCTCCTATCCTCTCAACAAGCAGATCCAAATAAATAAGTGAATAGATATTTAGGGGGAAAAAAACATCAGAAAATCTAACATAGATTAGAGTTGGAAGATGAGTGGTTCTCCTGCCCAATTGCAGATGGACATGTTGTGGCCGAGACACTGCATCGTTGAAAAAGGAGTTACATGTCAACGGTTAATAAGATCAGCATAGGATCTTGTATATTTATCTGAAATTCATTTGTTATATAAACCGCATCAATTGATATCTAAGGATTTCTATGATAAAAAAAAGTTTTATTTGTTTATCTAGGGATCTTTAGTATCTACAAAGGGGGGCTCCACCCCATCCAATACAATCCATCCAAACTAAGAGAAAGGTCGACCATTCCAATCCAAATTAGCAGTCCACTCTTCCTCCCACTTCACTTCAAATCTATCTGCTAATGTGTGCTACATATTGTTTTTGTGATGGAAGAAGCAGACAAACAAATTGAGAGAAGCCACAAACAAATGGGGCCTGAGGGGTCAGGGGTCAGGTGGCAGGTTCATCATATATGTCTATATTACATAGAAGCAATATTAAGTGGAGTTTGGGGATAACCTTGGCATTCTCTCAAATTGTGTGACTGTCTGATCAATCCTTTCATCTGTACAAATGGGCTGCCACAAAAATACATAAATGAATAGATGCAATGTCACCTAAGGATGTCCCACAAGCAGTTACCATACAACATATAAGTCAGTCCATCGATTGTATCAAGAGAAACATGAACCATTTCTCCACCGCTGATGGTGATTCCAAATCATACTTAACCATGGAAGAATGTAGATAAGCATCTTGTGTTGGTGAACGGTCCTCTTCAATAATCTGATTCAAAGTACAAACATTTTTCTCATGTTTTCTCCCAAGTTTTGTCCTCTGCCGCAAGCATTAGCACTTGTTGAAGGGGGGAAAAAAAAAATCTAGCAACAGCATTTACAAATACTGAAGAAATTGTAACCATTTATGCACTAGCAGTTTCCCTTTTAAGGCATCTACAAACGCCAATAAGGAATTGCCACAGGATAAAAGCAATCTTTCCAATTGATCATAATAAATTTTGACTAAGGAGAAACGTAAAATGTGGTTGTAAGTTTTGACAACAAGAGGGGGTGGAGGTGACAGGGAAAAATTGACTCTGTCAAAATACTAGAAACTCTCCCTGATAACTGCCCACTACACTTAGTCCATTATTAGATATGTAGATAATTGTCAGTTTACATAAGACATTATTATTAATGAACTACATTTTGTACGAAGTTAACTTTGCAAAATCCTGTAATTATGCGTACTAATAAGAAGTTCGTTTTGGAGGAATGAAGGTTCAAATACAAAAATCCAGCGTCATTACATTCCCATGATGACAATATGGCAAAAAAAAGAATGGAATAAAGGAATTGACTTCTAACGTAGACCCATGTATGAAAAATTGATGGCAAAGAAGATGAACCGATGCCACTTTTAAATGGGAAATATAAAGTTACAGATATTCTCAATCAACTTTGACCAAGTTCTAATCTAATAGATAGAAATCCCTCCAAATTTGCCACAATTCTGTCTTATTGTTGTTTGAATTGGGCTTACGGCCAAAATTGTGCAGATTGTGATCTGCAAGTATTGAAAACAGTAGACAGGCATGTGTAACATTGATCACTTGGAAAATTCAGGATAAGCACGGACATGTAATGTTAACAATATGATGCAGAATCCCCGTGAAAAAATAGAATGCTGTCCAAGGGCAAAGATAATTGGGGTTCTGTGTATTCTGTATACCCCAACATTCCTAAGTTGGCGCATATATAATACCTAAAGCAAACAAAGCTGCTTGCATGATCATCCTGATTATAATGGGAAAAGGAGCAGTGAGGCAAACAAACCCATTTTAGACGAAGAAGTGTCAAGTTATGCACCATTTGCCCAGTGAAGTGTATTTTAATGACAAACAGGGGGTTCTGGCGTGCACATTGTACTTACTCTCTTCTTTTTAATCATTTTGATTTCACAACATTGAAAACATTAGTGTCAAACTACTTACATATTGGGTCTGCTTGGTTCTTATAATTCCAATTTGTATTCATTCAAGCAAAAACAAAACAATGAAGATTAAGAGAAAAGCGTGGCATCACTCCATGAACAAGAGGACAGTGTGCAAGTGTATAAACAAAAAACAAAGCACAAAAAAGTGCTAAATCAACACTTAACCTAACTGGGCAGCAGCATCCGCTTCTTCCGACGCACAAGTGATTCACCTGTGCTGTGTCTCTACAGGCTCAGCTATATCCTTTGGTTGTGACAGAAGCACTTCCGTTTCATCTCTCAATTGTTACTCTACTTCTCTCTTTCAAGTTTTTAATGCTGAAATTTGTGCAGCAACAGCATTGTTTGAGTCAGCTCTATGGATGAAAATATTAATATTAATCGCAATCGTATCAATATCAGATAACATATATCAATATTAAATATATCAGACGGAAAAAAATTTCTGAAAATTATAATTTGATAGGGCCATGCAGGCCAATAAGGAAACATATAACGGTATTTTTATTATATCGGAAAATATCGGTATCAAAAGGGGGGAGGGCTATACCGACATTTGCATCCATGTTCAGCTCCCTTGACCCCTGCTCTTGCAAGCTGCTCTTTCAGCATCATCAATGTTTTTCCCTCTAGTTCTCCATGTTGTTCACACAAGAGTGCATGCCCCTCCGTTGTCAACAGCAATGAATCCTTCAACTCCGCTGAGCATTTATTCTCGGATTCTAGTTACCATTGTAGCATTTCAGCAATGAAACAGCTCACTTCCATTGTCATTCTCAATTCTTCAGAAAGAGAGATTTACTTGCTTTCCACCACTGCCCAATGAAGCCTCTCCTCTTCAAGCGTCCCCACGGCGAACTCTTCAGATGACTCTGGAATTGTGTTCAATGGTGAAGACAAACTAGGATTGTAAGAATAGGCAAACTGTGGAAGAGAACTTTGTCATTGTGCTGAATTGGATGGCTTAGTGGCAAAATATTGCAGCTGAGTTCTTGAAAACTCTATCTCTTATAATAATACATCCCTCTCACCCCTATCAAAGTAGTTTCAATATCTTGACGACTCATCTTGAACTCTTTAGGCAACACTCTATCCATGAGTTTCTCAAGGCAAATCACTTATTTTACTGCTTCTGCAGAGTAGTTGCAAATTATAGTAAGGAGAATCTGGACGTAAAGATAGAGTTGTCATTGGGCGGTCTGGTGGTTAAAGATTTAAGTCGTAAAAATGACTTCTTCCATAATGCAAGGAAAGATAGTGTATGATAGGCCCAACTGGTTCGATCCTTTCTGAATCCCGAGCATAGTGGAGTTTCATGCAATGGATGGCCCTTTTATCTGGCCTACAATTGCTTGCATTCCCATTCTTGCTTATATTGTTGGGACCTCTGATGGCAGCCATAGTGTCAGGACAATCGATAGCAGTTGAGAGGTTTTTGCTAGCCAAAGCATGCCTATTTGAGAGTGATCAAAGCTTACCAAACAATTTAGTTAGATAATCTCAGGATTTTGCTAGGTGCAGAAGTCCTCTAGCACCCTTTCCCTCCAAGTAACTTCTGTCCAGACTACTCCGACTCCTACACAGTTGAACCATAAGCTAAGAAATTCATCATATTGATATGAATAATTGCAAAAGATAGGGTCAATGAAAATTAACCTGAACACCAGCAACATACTTTGGGTAGTCGCAGTTAGATTTTTTTACAGACAGTGACCCATGAAAGGGAAGTTATTTAGGGTATGATTTCTCATTGTCCTCTTTGGGCTCTCACTGTAAGAGTTCTACCCTTGAAATTACTACACAGATACTCCAAAGTATCTTCATCTGACAACCAGCACCTTAAAACAAGTTTAGACACCAGCATCATTTATCAAAATTATCAAAACAGGCAAATTTGGAAGCACGACGAAGGTTAGCTGATAAATATTTAATTGTAGAAAGGCCAAATATGCTGGTCACAGCACATGAAGTGCTTCCATTTGGAGCTTTTGAAGATAACAAGCTAAATCTTCTTGGCCTAAATTACAACAATTTGCATCTTTCTGTGAAGCGGTTATCGATGAGGAAGTAATCTTGTAATTGGATAATAACTTTGCCATCCATTTCTCCCATGTAACTGAGATTGTATGGTGGAACAATCTAGAACATCCGAATCCCATGATTATGTTACTAGTTTCATTCTTGTCAGCTATACCAGAATTCCTTTCTCCATGCTAACAAATGAAGCTTTGGCAACTTGCTTTTCAGTGCAACTGAAAAGCCACACTGTTGCAGCTGCAATATTCTAGATATAAGCTTTCAGTCAAATAAGCAATTAGTTAAGTGAGCAAATTAGGGGAAGTTTGAAGAAAGTCATATCACCTTCAAGCCAGAGAAATTTCCCACATCATTGCCAATTTTGCATAGCACAGAGATTCCTGCATTAAGAATGTCAACCTTAAATCTCTACACAAGATATGCCTTCTGCAAGAAATTTTATCAAATTCCTGGATGAAAAATCATCACACAAGGAAGATGCTTTGAGAATAATTACATTCTAAAAACATATGATATTTTCGTGTCACCACAAAAAACCTAGAACATAACTACAGTAACACTGCACTGAAAAACTGAAATAAGAGAACAAAATGAAACTACAAGCAAAATACAAAAGCTGTGACGTGCCGATTAACATGCCAAGCTTAATCTCCCTCTAGCTGCCCCAAGAAACAAGAGTATAACTACATCATGATAGGTCTAGCTCTTATGTGGGAAGCTAGAAATGCTCAGACAAGAAGCTTTTTATTCTCTACCGCTCTCGTATTATTCCAAAAGGGTATTATGACTCTTCCCATTAACTAGATTCAACAATAGACCATTAATTTGTGTTTTTCTGACGCAGCAAGATCAACTAGGTTCATTCTCCCTGTTCTGAAGATGCTCAAACCATCTGCCATACTCTACAAATATAAAAACTTGATTGCACCACAAGCTAGAGCATAAATACTAGTTACACTTCTCTGAAGTGAATCGAGAACAATAACAGAAATTTTCATGTACTGTAGTAGGCATAATCTTAAAACATTATTTGGACCACTGATCTATCCTTGAATCCCTTAGCTTGTGGATGCAGATGTTATCAGAATAGTAGCATTAAGTTTGCCCACCCACCCACTACAGATCCCTCCAAATGCAACCTTGCATCATCGTTCAACAACACAAGCAAAACAGAATGCGAACAACTCCTCTCAGCACCATTACTTGTGGCCTAAAAAATAAGGATATCAACATGAGACATGGACACGACATGGCGACATGTTTTTAAAAATTCTGTAATTATATGTCGGGAATATATTAACTAGAATTTATGATTTACTTAGATATATGAGAATATAATTGCCAAAAATGTTTCACCATCCAAAAAATTCAGTATAACCAATCTACAAGTCAGCTAATAGTAACATGTTTGACTCCAATTTTCTTTAGTTTTTATTAAGAATTTCATTTTTCTAAGGATTACACAATACTAAACATGTTTTGAAACATCCCTGAGTCAAGAAAAATAATAATAACTTGAATGCATTGAAGAGTGCTGGACACCGGCATGCTAGCCCGGGTGAAGTGTCGATGCTTCTTAGCTTGTGGCACTAGTCATCATGTCTGACAATCTTTCCACAATTAGCAGCAACAAGTGAGGAAACTTAATTAAAACCAATAGGTTATTGATGGGTCTAGTCACGATACGGGCAAATCCTATAACAAGCTCGCTTGCTAGTGAACCCAATGAGAAGCAAGGCTTAGAAAACCATCCAACCAACCCATCTACTGCGAACAAACACAGAGATGAACAACAGGTCAATATCAGTAGATAGTCTCTATGACTCGGCTAATTATGGCCCAAGTCCATCCTCCACCTTAGCGATAGCAGTCTGGCAACATAAAAGATGCTAGTGTAGCAAGTTCCAACTAATGGTGGTAGTGGTCAACCATGGGGAACCACCATACCCGCCGACCAACGACAACTCAGCTAATCCATGCAAGAAAAAACCTGGCCCTTGTCAACCATCACCATTTGCGGTCACGTCACTGCCACAAGATGACATCTGACAACGGTGGCTCCTGTCAATACCCCAGCGGCCGGCGAATCTTGACGGGACACTTGTCACAAGCTTTGGCGCCAAAACATTCTCTACGAAATATTACAAATACTCCTCACTATTGTAGGAGAAAGGGGAGAACTCCTGAACACAACAGGATCGATCAATCTAGCTGTAGCGACCATTAAGTGAGATACAAGAGTTCAGAAAGAACCAAGCACTCTTTCTTTAACACGGCTCTTTCTCCTCTTTACAAAGCTGCTCATCACCGAGTGCATCCTTAGACAAGTGTCTTATTTTCCTTTCTAAGCAGCTCCCTATCGAGTGTCTCCTAGTGAGCCGCTCACCGAGTGTAGTACAGCCTAGTCCTCCATCTCACCAAGCCGCTCCCTAGCCAAGCGCATACAGGAGCCCAATCCTCTTCTTACATCCCCCGCATATGTGTAACTCTGTATTTTTTACATCCTCTTATTTTTCTATTTTCTGAGAAAGATTTCTGACTTGAGTATCGAAAAATAAATCGAGAAATGAGTCTGTCAATCCTCTGACCTCTTTTTTGTTATTTATAGTGCATAGGTTCTAGGTTAACAGCGATAGATACCAGACTTGCTCTAATTCGACCTACAGTGAAAAATCGAGTAGCTCCCTCATCCGTACCACCACCTGAATCTTGGGATGCATCAGTTATAATTTATACAAATTGAACACAGAAAAATAAAGGACCTAAAGGAGAATTCGGGAACTACTAGCTAATTGATAACAAAAGGTCAGCATATCCCCCAATCCCGTGAAACCCCATGTTAGGGCAGCGAAAACAAACATGGTTGCTTATGTCCACCCACCATATTTGCTAGATATTGCTCCATGTGCCTCGTTTGTATGTATATTCTATAGCCATCCCTATGCAAAGTTCAACTTCAGCTCTATATATACATCTAGTCACTGCAAATATAGAACACTGTATTTTTTTCTCCATGGTCACTAAACTTACTAATGGCTTGGAATTGATACAACAAGGCGCCGGAGCTTATGCGGATTTGTGATCATTGGAGTGATAGTTTATTTCCTTCATGGGTAGTTGCACATTAATATTGTTCAAACACAGCACACTTCAGAGTATTGGAATCAGACACAGTACAGTTCAAAGATGATAAACACCCATCCATTAGATTTTCAACATAGACACCAGATTTGACATCTTCCCTATCGTGCTGGAGAAAAATCAGACATTCAGCAGACCAGGACAGAACTATATTCGAAAGCAAAAATGCAGACATGTTTTACTCATACTCGAAGATTTCTTCAACTTAGCTCCAATGAATCTGCAATTTGCCCGTCATAAACCTGAAACGAAAATAAACAATAAAAAATGAAGCTTGTTGTGTATAAATGATCAAATACACACATGGCAGCTGTTTCTACAACTCTACCTCTAGAAAAGAACAGCGGCACCGATATATGAGCTCGTCTTTCAACGATGACAGTTCCTGTTAAAAAATGGCAACCAGGGTTTCGGGTTAGATCTGTGAGGCGACTAGTTCGCCATTCGCACTGCCTCATTCCGTTCTCCAACACCGTCCTCCTTCGCACCTGAAAATACCCGTCTTTGCACGAATACTTCTACAGCTACCCTTAAGTTATTTATGAAGAAGTCCCCCAAGTACTTTTTTTTATCATCGGTCTCGTTTGGAACGCTTGACAATGTGGTCAAGTTTTAAATACTATTTTTTAATGAATCGTTATGTGGCGATCCGAATTTGAATACTTAAACACGAGGTTCGAGTCGCACATACGGAGCCAAAAATTTAAAATCAAATACAACTATTCAATAATCTAGATCATTTTAATTCTTTCGATATTTAACTATATCATGATAATCCATTCATCATTCATACAAACATATTAAATAAAACATAAACTCAACAAAAGAAAATACATAAATCTCAATAACAGATTAAATCTCATCA
>JAOVVI020006317.1:641-15737 GCA_028571085.2 Nepenthes alata | reverse complement strand
GCCCACGACTAACTAGACGGCTAACTACGGCTTTCCAAACATCTTCCACGATCCCAGTTGGCGTCCAAAAAAGGCATTAACAAAATTGGCACACTTTACATAAGGAAGGCGCCAGATTTTTTCAATTCCTTGCCAACTGGGGACTCTAACGTAATATGTTGAGAAGGAAATAGACTGATTTAGAAAGTCATTGGCCGCCTCAAGAGAAAACTATCACGCCCACAATTGACATTTACTCCAGAAGGCATGCCAGCCAAGGTGAATAGAGGGGATCGCTCCTTTCAAAGGAGGAAGATCACCCTCTCTACCATATAATAAACCATAGAACCATCATTCTGAGTATGCTATCTTTCAGGTATTCAACCCAAAAACTAAGAAAAGGACAAGTGTTCTAACAAACGAGCTATTTGCAACCAAACTTTCGAAAAACTGCCAACAAAAACACGATCAACCCCCAAGGCAACAGGTGAGCCCTCACAGCCGTTTACTGCTTTCCCACCATCCAGATCGAAGAAAGGCCTGGCACCTCTCTTATATCTGGATCAAACACTCTACCTGTCTCACTCTCTTTTCTCTCAAAGCTTTCAGTTTCTTTCTTCTTAAGACTGTTTTATTGACTTGAGCGTCGAAATATTATCGGTGTGACTACATCCCGCCGACACGCTGACCTCTCGCTCTGTTTAGTAGTGTGCAAGATCCAACTCAGGAAACGAAGCCAAAGCCGCAACAAAAGAATCGTCCGAATATGTTCAAAATTCGGATCTAGAGACACATCAAAAACCATACCAAATGACTTCTTAGACTATAGCTTGCCTGATAAGATTATGGCTTAGTTTTAGAGCAGCGATTTTGTTGTAAATTTGAATTGGTATTTTATGATTATTTTTAATATTTAAAGTTTAGAGGTATGTGGTATTCATCTCTTACCCATTTTCCAGGACAAAGGTTATCTGAATGCAATATTCCTAAGCTTTTTAGGCTTGACTGGTGCAAAATTATCAACTTAGGGAAGTTGATAATTCTTACATAGGCTTAACTATTGAATTAACACATACTACTTAGGGGCTTTGTATTTATCTTTATCACTCAATTTTTAATTGAGATTTTCACATTTCTTCCACCATCCGATCACGAGCTTCTGAAAAATTATACCTAAAATTTTCTATCACCCTCCACAATTTTGATTATTATATTTCTCTTTCTACTAACAAAACTCAGCTTACTCAAAAAATTAATCAATTTTAAACAAATATTAAAAGAGGACACCCTCAGGATGAGAATTTCAATACCCACAGAGAAGATAAATTATTCAATACCATCATTCGGCGCTTTGGTTGATAATAGAAGAGCAATTCCCCAGCAAAATTGGTAAACATATGCCTTCGCGGTCTATGAACTCAGTATATAACCAATGAGCTATGATCAAAGCGGCTTGCATCTCGAAAGAATGAGCCTGACAGTAATTTGTATAAACTATTACGGCACCCTCAATGACGCTATATCTCAACGTTCAATCTATTAAGTTAATAGATTGAATAGAATAGGTCGATAGATAAAAGTCATACTTTTTGAGGGTGTCCCAAGAGCAGGTAAGAAGCGTCCCTAAACATTTTTCATTATAAATCGGAGAGTATTTTTATTCGAGATGATGTTTCCCCTTCCAAAGGGCCAGCAGATAGTCAATCAGTCTTCCCGTCTTGACATCCTATCCCTTGCAAGTAATGCTCGGCATCCAGGGCAGCCATGCACCCTACATCATCAATCCCACAGAAACCAATTCAATGTCAGATCACGGGAGATTGATAGCAAAACTCTATGATCTCATGCATCTAATAAGCTAAGCTCATCACTGCTTGTCAACCTTCTACTCGGCTGCCTTCAATTTTCTTTCTTTGCCATAATTCTACAATTCACCAAAAAAGAGACTAATAATGCACAAAACTATGATGTTATGAGATCAGGAGAGAATAGGATCTAAATATTCTTATTCCTGCATTGCTAAGACGGAATTTCCATACCAAGTTTTGAGCAAATTTTCATAGCCCTGTATGGCTAACACTACCACATAATCAAACCATGCACGGCTTGATAAATTTACAAATGCAGATTAACAATAAAAGGATAAGAGACCCCTTTTTCCCTGATATTATTGGAATATTCATTTAGTGGATAAAAGAATTTCCCACTTTTACTAAGCCATATGAAAGAAAATGCATATCATCAGAGACAACAATTAAGTACTTTTGATGAGTTTAAGATTAACATAAGAGCGGTTCTTTGGTGGATAGAGGACCAGCACCAGATTTTTCGTCAGTGAGAAACCGGGGTGTCAAGGAATTTACCAAACACTAATAAACTGGGCCAACAATCAGGTATCTGAAGACAGTTTTAAGCTTGAAATAATCCTGTAGTCACTTGATCCAATGCTTTCTATCCCATAAGTGGTAAGGTTTAAAAGTGCATTGTTTTACAAACTCAAATATCTATACTAGCAAATCATCGTCTTGTTGGGTTCTCTGATACCACCTTATTGGATTCAGGACACAACAGCTTTGTTCACATACTCAAAAACCAATATCCACAAGGATTCTTTCTGAACCTTTTGTTTGGACCCGCAAAAAGGCAATACGATAACACACAACAGTAAAATAATAATCACAATAATAACACAGAATATTTTATGTGAAAATCCCGTTTAAAAATGAGATAAAAAACCATATAAAATGCTGTGCCTTATTGTTACGATTATCATTTTGCTATTGTATGTCATCATATTGCCATCTCGTGGGTCCAAATGAAGGGTCCTAAAAGGATCCTTGTAGAGATTAAATCTTAACTTTGCGAACAAAGCTTTGATGACCGGAACCCAACAAATAATATTAGAGAGAGATTTCGGGTTATTGTGTTAAATTTGTTTGAACTGATGGAGTGTGGTAACAAAATAATTTGCTTAAATGTCACAAACTATAACATATGAAGGAGCAAGATGAAAGGTCTATTATTTGTTAAAACAATACATATTCTGATGTTTATTATCCAAAAGCTTGAATCATAATTTGATGAAGATTAAACTTTTAAACATGAGCAAGTTTGTGGCTATATTCGACAATTTGTTGAAAATGGTATCAATAATTATATCCGCAATGGAAAACACGCAAGAGCACTATGGAGGAGCTTGAAATGCTTTATTCTTGGAAGATGGGTAACAATTGCATTACCTGATAAAGTTGATGCAAGTTAGGTACCGAGAAGGCGATTCTATAGTTGATCATCTCAATGAGTTTTAAGGTTGTGTTAACCAATTAAGTGGCATTAAATTCGATGATAAGTTACTAAGCTTGTAATTGTTGACCACACCACTGGATTCATAAAAAGTTATTCGGATCATCATTGCAACACCGCTTCTAACGGTGTAGTAACCTTAGAGTAGCCAAGGATGCGGTCCTCAATGATGAGATAAATAGGAGGTCACAAGGCTCCAACTTCTCGCATTCCGAAGCACTACTCTTAGAATCACGGGGAAGGGACAAGAGAAAAAGTTCCAAATCGGGTGAGAAGAGTTGGAGCAAAGCAAAACCAAGGTATCAAAATCTCAAGTGCCACAATTGCAGGAAGAAATGTTATATCAAGAAGTACTATTACAAGTAAAAACATGTTAAAGGAGATGGCGGCGAAAGGAAGACTGAGAAATCCCAGGACGATGAGAGAACTTCAGTTGTTACTAAGTCCAATATTCTTGTCATGCGCAAAGATGTAATCAATGTGGCCAATCACAAACCAAACTAGGTGATCAATAGTGATGCATCAATCAGCTAACATTTAGAAGGGAATTCATCATATCCTATACTTTCGATAATTTCGGAGTATTAAATATGAGTAATGACAGCTTGTCTCAAATTGTGGGTTTCGGTGACGTGCGTTTGACCACTGACAATGGCATAAAGTTGGTATTAAAGAACGTATAACTTGTCCTGAATATCCGATTGAATATTAATTTGGCTAGCAAGCTTGATGATGAGTGGTTCTACAATACATTCTGCGAGGGCACGTGAAAACATACTAGAGGTTCTCTGATGGTGGCACATGGAAAGAAGCTTTCTAGCATGTACATGTTATAAGCCTCAATCTCAAACAGAGGTGTGAATGTGGCCGGGAGTGATAAGTCTTCCAATCTATAGCATAAGTGTCTTAACCATATGAGCGAGACGAGGCTCGATTACTTAGTAAGGAAGAACCTTCTTCTAGGTGTAAAGGAGGCAAAGTTAAAGACGTGTCCTCATTATGTGGCCGAAAAGCAACAGAGAGTTTCATTCCACGAAAGCTCATTTACAAAGAAGGCGAATCTTCTCGAGCTTATGTATATCGATATATGTGGTCCTCTCAAAGTAAAAACACTCGATGGAGCACTTATTATATAATGTTTATTGATGATTACTCGAGAAAATTATATGTGTATCCCTTAAAATAAAGAATCAAGCTTTTGATGTCTTCAAGCAACTTCATACCTTGGTCAAAAGGCAACTTGAAAAAAAAGCTACAGTGTGTCTAGAGCACTAGAGGAGAATACATCGGGGCATTTGACTAATAATGCCGGTCGCATGGGATGTGATACCAAAAGACACCACAACTCAATAGAGTGGCCAAGATGATGAAATGAACATTGATTGAGAAAGTTTGTTGTGCACTTTTGGAAGTGAAGCACTCCGACTTATTATGTGGAAAAGCCTTCAATACTGTGACTCATGTAATCAATCTCTCATCTAACGGTCCCATAAACGGTGATGTGCCCAACAAGGTATGGTTAAAAAAGGAAGTCTCTTACAATCACTTGGCGTATTTGGGTGCAATCCTTTGCCCATGTTCTAAGGCACCAAAGGTCCAAGATATATGAAGACACAATAATGCATCTTTCTCGGCTAGAAGGAAAATAAATTTGGCTATCGATTCTATAATCCGATAGAGAAAAAACTTGTGAGGCCTAGAGATGTGGTATTCATTGAAGACGAGGACATTAAGGATATTGGCTAAGTGGAGAAGGTGATCTCCAACAATGACAACGACTGCCTTTGCAATACGGATCCAATGCCATTAACATCGACACAAATTCACGTTGAAGATGATACTCGGGGTGATCATGAAGACGATAGAGAGCATGAGATTCCCACTGTGATAAGGTGGATGATATTGATGAAAATAATCATGAATGTTGTTTAACCCGAACCTACACCGACTATCCCACTTCGATAATTCATGAGAGATCAATATTTCTCTTTACGCTTATCGACCGATGAGTATATGTTACTTATCGATAGCGGAGAGCTCGAATACTTTGATAAGGCTATGGAGGATGACCATAAGACGGAGTGGATGGATGTCATGTAAGACGAGATAAAGTCTTTGCATAAAAATCATACTTTTGAGCTTAACAAATTGCCTAAGAGCAAACAACCATTGAAGATTAAGTGGATTTTCTGCTTGAAATCTGACTAGAATAACCCTCAACCAAGATACAAGACGAGATTGGTTCTGAAAGAGTTTGTCTAACGAAAAGGTATTGATTTTGAGGAGATTTTTTCTCTCGTTGTAAAGATATTTTCCATTCAATTTGTTCTCGGATTAGCCACGACCCTTGATCTAGAGATTAAAGAACTAGATGTACAGACAACTTTTCTCCATAATGATCTCGATGAGAAAAATAATATGGAGCAATAGGAAGGGTTTTGAGCTAAGGAGAATGAGTATCAAATATATGTTTCAAGAACAGCCTCTACAGACTAAAGTAGGCTCCTAGGCAATTGTACAAAAAATTCAAGTCAGTGACAGTGGATCAAGGCTACCAAAGGACTACCTAGGATCATTGCGCCTATCTCCAAAGGTTATTAGAAGAGAATTTTGTTATCCTTTCGGTCTATGTAGACGACATGCATATTATAGAGCAAATTGCCTCCCAAATTAGTGAGTTAAAGAAACAACTTGAAATGTTTTTTATTATGAAAGACTTATGGTACATTTGATTATTGGAATAAAATAAGATGAGAACAAAATAGTTATTTTCAAGTGTTGGGTTCCAATACCCGGGATCCCTAAAAGCATGGCTCAAATGAAAGGCCCAGTCTGAATATCCCAAAGATCAGAGGCCCAAGAAAGCAGCATGTGACATGAAGGTACGAGGACTAAAAGGTCCTCCCAGCAAGACAGCATTCTTGTTCCGTCCGAGAACCAGAGCGATGGTACGCGAACTAGTCCAAAGATAAAGAAAAATAATAAAGGACGAGGACTCTCCCCAATACCAGAGAATGCCTGCTTAGCATTTGCGGTTCCCTAAGGAACACGTAAAGCCTGCAACACGCCACCACTAGCGCTGATCCCTAGAACGTGACTTGTCATCTCAAGACTGACATCGCAGACTGACATTCCTGACACAGTAAGGCTAAATACGGCGCTGGCAGCTAAACACCCTGTACACGCCAGCGTGCCTGACACAGCATGGCCGCGTCAGGGAAGTAGGTGGCCAGCCTCCCAGTAGGCGTCAGTAGCCACGGCTATTTTTTCCTTATAAATACCCAGTTCAACACACAAGATAAAGGATCGATTTCCTACAGCTCTCGCCACTAAAGAAAGCCCAAAGAAAAAGCTCAAAAAGAGAGGATATACGTTTTTCTTGTATTTTACACTTTATACTCAGCACCACTTGATAGTGAAAATCTTTGCTAGGCCCAGAGCCTCGTAGTTTTTTCCCCTGATTCAAAGACGGATTTTCCACGTAAAAATCAGCGTGTCCATTTTTCTGTCTCTCATCCTCTCGCCCTTAGCGCTCATTCGCCCTTATCACTCTCTCGGACTTAAACGCTCGTCCACCAATAATCAACTCACTCATTCTTTGTGTTGCAACTGATTCCGTCCACCTGACGTCATTACACGTCATTAGCGTACGGCCATCGGACTCGGACGCAACAGGTTGAATTACGTTTTTGTATTTATTTATACTTCTTGTGACCAGGGAAGTAATACTAATCAAGCTAAGTATATCATGGTTGGGAGTGGTTGTACTCAGCTTCTTTAAATGATATAAATGTTTTCCAACTTCTTTGGATAAAATAAATATTTATTATTTATAGTTTTAATGAGGACATTATGATTATATTTTGTGACAATACTAGTGTTATAAGCATCTTTAGTATCCCGTCTAACATTCTTAGACAAAATACATTGATATCAGATTTTATTTTATTTGTACACTCATGCTATTACACTTAAACAATCTTTCCATGAAAAACCAATAGCCTGATATCTTACACAAAACCTTTAGATAGTCTTCATTTTGAGTTTCTCATAGAGGCTTTTAGTGTTTGTACTACTTCTTGAGCATTACTCTGTTTAGTGTAGTTTAGAAAGACCATTAAAACTCGTGCCCATTTGTTTGTTTGTTTTATTAAAAATGATTTTAACTGGTTTTCCGAAAACTGTTTGATCCACGCATATGTTATGCTTGTTCGTGGTATGACACAGCTTCACATAGCCTGATGCACTGATTCATTGTGCATTTTGTACCTAATGCGGGCCTATCCTATGCTCGACCTTGTTTGTTCAAGCAAAAATGTGCCTGAGGTGTGCCTCTCTAGTGCTCATACACTAAGCTTCTTACCTTGTGTGCCTAATACATTATACACCGCTTTGCAAATCTGAATATTTTGTCATGTGATGTTTATACGCAATGACTCTTTTCATTTTGTTAGGTATATTTTATATTGGCATATTTTATAACTGTATCTAATCGTTTGTCAACGAAGATCTTTTACTGCTATAAAGATCAGCATCTTCAGTTCTCAATGAAAATCTTCTACTAATGTGGGCCTACCTAATACTCGACCTTGTTTGTTCAAGCAAAAATGTGCCTGAGGTGTGCCTCTCTAGTTCTCATGCACTAAGCTTCTTACCTTGTGTGCCTAATACATTATACACCGCTTTGCAAATCTGAATATTTTGTCATGTGCTGTTTATATGCAATGATCCTTTTCATTTTGTTAGGTGTATTTTATATTGACATATTCTATAACTGTATCTAATCGTTTGTCAATGAAGATCTTTTACTGCTCTAAAGATCAACATCTGTTTCTCGTCCGATGGTAGTGAAAACAACTCTTGCAATATCCACGTCTGTCTCACGCTTGACCCAGGCTCGTTCTAGGCCTGAGGCACCAATTTCAGAAAGTTCGTGGTCAATGCAAGCCTGTAGTGCCAATTCTAGAATGTCCACGCTTGAGACACGCCTAATATGCGCTCTAGTTTTGGGGTGCGCATTCAGTGAAACCCTGACACCCCTGCCACCGCCTGATCCGCACTCGAGGGTTGAAGAGCACATTTCCACAACATTCACATTTTTAACCCTATTTGTGGGCTTCTTTATATATAATTGCCTCCTTTTCCTTGCTTATGACTTGTCTGGCATTTTCTCTCTCTGTTGCTCTAGGCAAAATACTCTTTTTTAAGCTTCCAATTTTAGCCTGATAGAGAAACTCTCATTTGATTCGTGTGCTAAAATTTTTGAGTTTTCTGTACTCCACTATCTCATCGATTACATTTTTTCCTAGCCTTTTAATCCTTGGGTGACGTAGGTGGCGTGAAAATTTGATAACGTGGGTGTATGGTGATTCAATAGTTGGTGACAAAAAACTAACAAATAGACTGGAAGACTTCTGGTTCCGTTGCTGCGAAATAATTCTCGGAGTTCCTTCATAGGGTCATAGGACGAGAGTAAATTAGTTAAGTTAGCACGTCTATATCACTTAGTCTGTAAGTTAACTTTTATAATTCATATCTTTTCAAACTGTTGAAATTCGGAGAGTCTTATCAAGGTTTTCTTTCGTCATTAAAAATTGTGCCTTTATCATTGTTTCTTATTAATTTGTATTTTATATACTTTTTACTGGTTGATTTATTTAGATTCGAATATATTTTTTTCATATTATATATTTGTGTATTCATTTATTCCACAATTTAAAAACGAGGTTAAAATATATTTGTGATTTGGAGCAGATAGTTCCTTTCACATTTCTCTCCTCAAGATCTCTCCTAATTTCTGGTCCCTCTCACTCTTAGACTTCTATCTCTCAAATATTTAAACATATTCTATGGAAGATTTAAGGTATTTTCTTCTCTTTCTTTCCATTCTCTTATTAGTTTTTCATATTCTAGTGTTAGTGTAACGTCCCAGTTCTTATATCTGTTATTAACCCTTATCATCGTTATCTAATATGATATATAAATATAATCATACACTGAATCCATATATTTACCATACCATCGATAGCTCCAATATTATACTACAAGAATAAGATATCAGTCTTGTTAAAAAAGATACCTGCTAAAATAAAAAAAAATTATTATTATTTAACTTGCGGAAGCATACATTATTTGCCAGAAGCTGTTGAAGCAAATCTAAAATCATCAAAATATCATATCATAAAATTAAAGTTTACAACATTACTATGTACATCCTCAGACTGAGTATAATAATTTACATATTTCTAAAACATTCTGAAGTGTAATTAAAACTAAAGCTTCCATCCTTACTCCTGCTCATCAAGCATCAACTCTTATGATTCGTTTGAAGGACAATAAAATAATAAAAGAGTAAACCAAATACTCAGTAAGGTATATTATATACAAGGATATGCATATTTTTTAAAATTACGTCATCATAAGGAATAGGAATCGGGATACATAGAAATGCAATAGAAGAAACATTTTATCTAATATATTTATCTTACTTTAACTTATCCTTACATTGATTCTCATTTAGAATTTTTTTTCTTAAGGAATCAGGATTAGTAAATCTTACCAACTAATTGAATAAAAAATCTAAAAAAATATTGTGTTATTTTACGCAATCTAAGGCCTAACCTCGTTTTACACCCCAAGGTGGGTGGATTGTGTTATTTCACACAATCCAAAGCCTAATCTCCTTTTACACCCCGAGGTATAATCTCGGTAGACGGTGCCTAAAGCCGTTTTGTGGTGCTTGGCAATTCTACGATCTTCTACTACAATATATTAATGTATGCAATGGAATATTACCATCTGAATAGATCCTTGATCCAATTTCTTATTTCTTTTTAAAACTTCTTATAAAAACTCTACACTTATTCTTCTTAATTTTCTTTGCTCTAGAAGAAAATAACTGAACTTCTTATTATTTTGGTAGAGCTTCCGTTAAGTTTTCATGAATATAGCTTAACTTAACAGATAAATATTCAAATATAACAAAATATCAAAGCCTTGTAGATGCTAAATTTTCAAATACAAGCTGAAAATTATATTCAATACTTGATGTGTTTTAGTCTAATTGGCTGTTGATTTATTGTCCGGTTCTGTAATTTGGCTTATGTACTATAGATTAAAAATGTAATACCAATATATAATGCAGGGCCGATTTTGGGTCATTTCAAGATGGTCCACTATTCTATTTATGAGCTGGAATATTCCGGCTTACCTAAAGCGATTCAATCATAGTTTTCAGGCCTGGTTTGATGGTTACTGTTAGAGATATTTGTCTAATTTGTATATTCTATGACCATATATCATATTGTATCATTGTCGGGTTATGGGTTGTCGCGATTCAATATCAGGAATACCGCGTCCGCCATGCACTCTCCAGTCACTCGAGCCCTTCCGAAGTGTCCACGCCCTCCGTGCGCTCGCTACCCGCTATAGCCTATTTTTTAGAATGGACCCCGCTCGCTGTGCATCACCTCCGTGCTCGAGCCCAATTTCCAGAATAATCCTCGCTCGCTGTTCACCGCCCCGAGCTCGAGCGCACGTAGGGTTTCTCCAAAAACTCTCCGTGCGCCCGCCGCGTACTCCAGCTGCGCTCGAGCGTGTTGGCAACGGGTTTATTTATTAATGTGTTATTTGAGCCATCTATAAATACTTGGCTTATATTTTTAGAACCCTAGGACTCTTGACATACTATTTTTGTGTCTCATTTGAGAAGAAAGCTATTCATACTTCTTTTATATTGCTTCTCTTGAGAAAACCAAAAAACTATGAGATTGAGCTTAATATTCTAAGAAGTTTTCTCTACTTTTTTTTCTTTACCTTTTAAACACCTCCATCCTTCTACCTTCGTTGGAGACGTTGGTGAGTTGAAGGAGACTCGATCGTGATTGGCAATTCAAGTGGTTCGAGGAAAGATTGACGTGAAGACCGGAAGGTGTCTGGTTCCGTTGCCGCGGACAAATCCAAGGAGTTCCTTGTAGGGATCACAAGTCGGGAGTAAGTTGGCTAGGTTAGCGCATCATTACCACCCAGGCTGTAAGTTAATTTTCATAGCGCAGTGCTTCCTTGGCCGTTGAAGCCCGGAGGGTTTTTCTCGATTATCATGAGTATCGAGTTTTTCCTTCGTCACCAAAAATCGTATCTTTTTATGGTTGCTTATGCTTATATATTACTTGCATGCTCGTCTTGATCGTTAGCATCTAGAAATAAGTATTCTTTATGTGTATTAAATATTTATTATTTACTGCTTTTGCGTTATTTACCGAGGTTAAAATTTGATTGTATCACGTTAGCACAAAAGTGCTTTTTTAATTGGTATCAGATACTCACCCCGATCCACGACCCCGTTCTAGATGTATATGAGCGGATCACTCTCCGTACCTCCTTTCTTTGATGGAAATAATTATGCATATTGAAAGGTCTGGATGGGAGCCTTTCTCAAATCCTTGGATGAGCTTGTATGGGCTAGTATCCAACTTGGGTGGACTCCACCTAAGAGTGGTGATGAATTAAAAGTTTTATACCAGCGGTCAAAAGATGAACTTATTATGTGTAACGGGAATAGTAATGGGTTACATGCTATTTTTATGGCTGTATCTTCCCATGAGTTTAAACGGATTTTTATGTGCAAAACTTCTAAAGATGCGTTAGACATTCTAGAAATCACTCATGAAGGTACTAAATTAGTTTAAAATTTAAAATTGCAAATGCTCACCAATAGATTCAAAGAAATAAGAATAAAAGATGACGAGACATTTGATGAATTCTATACGTAATTAAATGATATTGTAAATTTTTCGTTTAATTTAGGAGAATGAATCCCCAAAAATAGAATTGTTAGAAAAGTTTTTTAATTTTTTTTTTGAACAATTTAGACTAAAAGTTATTGCGATTGAAGAAAGCAATGACTTAGACACATTAAAAATCGAAGAACTTGTAGGGTCCCTTCAGACTTATTAGCACACATTACCACAGTCAAGGAAAAACAAATCAATTGTTCTAAAAGCTAGTAGGGACGAGAGAAATTGGGATTCTAATAAAGAATCATGTAGCGATGACAATTTTTTCTTATTTGTTAAGAACTTCAAAAAGTTTTTAAAGACTAATAAATCGTCATCAAATAAATTTGATGTGAACTTAAAATGCTCACCTCAATTTGAGAAGAAGGACCGACGTGAACTCAAGGACTTAAAATAAAAAATGACTCAAGGAGTTCAATGTCATGAATGTAAAGGCTTTGGTCGCTATCGGGCTGAATGTCCAAACCTTAAACGCAACAAGGTCAAGCCTTTAAAACTAATGTGATATTAAGCGATGAAGAAGAAGAGGGTGAAAAATATTCTAAAAATGGCCCTGTTAAGTACATGGCATTTATGACTTCAATGTGTGACCATGAAGTAGAAAGCTTTAATCAATCTGATGGCTCTGTGGATGAGTTAGAAGCTGAATTTGATGGCCTTCAAGAAGCATATGACAAACTATTTAGGGTCTGCTTGAAAGTAAAGAAATAAAATAAAACCTTAAACAGTAGGGTCATTGATTTGGAAAAAAAAAATTAGCTCAACAATCCGAGCTCGATGCTAAAATTTAAAAAATTGATAATCTAAAAACCTCATTTACTAAACAAATCACAACTCTAGAATCTAAACTTGAGGTTTCTAGAAATGATTTGAAATAATTCTTAAATGGGTCTACAAAATTAAATCATATGCTTGGGATGGAAAAAAATGGTGGAAATAAATAGGGTTTGGGGTATGTTACAAATATTGTTCAAAATGACGTGAAACCTAAAACTATGTTTATTCCCGTCACAAAAGTTTTACACCAACATGTCATCACACCCAAAGTCATTAAGACCGTGCCTCACGTGTAGAGAAAAGATTCGGCTCGACTAATCTACATATTCAAAGATCTATAAACAGTTCTTCCATACCCAAGTCTGTGCCTACCTGTCATGCGTGTGGTAAAGTTGGTCACATTCGTCCACGATACTATACCATGAATCTTTTGCACAACCAAAGACCATGGCTAAAAATAAATAAACTTATTGATCACATTTAGTAATTGGATGCACAAGTTAAAAGGTTGAATGCAAAAGTGAATTTTGTATGACAAGTCTAGGTTAAAAAAAGTGAGCTATATTACCCCTTGGCCATTCATGACAAAAAGGGGGAGACTTGATTCATTTTGTGTTAGGGGGAGATTAGGGGAGATTTGGGGCACTTTGTTATTTATGTTAGGGGGAGGGAGTCTTATTATTTTCATATGGGGGAGATTAGGAGAAATGTTATTACGGTTATTATTATTATTAGAGGGAGTCTTGTCATTTTCGTTAGGTGAAGACTCGTTATATGTTTTTCTGCTTCATTTAGTACTGCTTGTATCTCATATTTATTTACAGTGCATGTTGTTCTCCCATATTATATTATGTCTTATTGGTACTAACCTTGATTGACCAGGCCACTCTGTTACACAGTCAACGCAGATATCATCACATCGTCGCAGTAGTTCTAGTATAGCTGTCTACATTTTTTTGTGTCTCTTATGTTTCACTAGGCATAGGTTTTCATGCATACGGTTTTTATCTCGGTGGTGTCTGAACCCGTGATTATATTATATTTATTTATTTTCTGGTGTTTTGTCACGGAATTACCAAATGGGGAGATTGTTAGAGACATTTGTCTAATTGACATATTTCGTGATCATATGTCCTATTATATCGTTGTCGGGTTATAGGTTGTCACGATTCAGTATCAGGAATACCGCGCCTGCCGTGTGCTCTCCAGTCGCTCGAGCCCGTCCGAAGTGTCTGCGCCTTCAGTGCGCTCGCTACCCGCTAGAGGCCATTTTCCAGAATGGACCCCGCTCGCTGTGCTCGGCCTCCACGCTTGAGCCCAATTTCACAAATAAGCCTCGGTCGTTGTGCGCCATCCCGAGCACATGTAGGGTTTCCCCAGAAACTCTCCGTGCGCCCGCCACGTGCTCGAGATGTGCTTGAGCGCATTGGCAACGGGCTTATTTTTTAATGTGTTATTTGAGCCATCTATAAATACTTGACTTATATTTTTGGAACCCTAAGACTCTTGACATACTATTTTTGTGCCTCATTTGAGAAGAAAGTTCTTCATGCTTCTTTTATATTGCTTATCTTGAGAAAACTAAAAAGCTACGAGATTGAGCTTGATGTTCTAAGAAGTTTTTTCTACTTTTTTCACTTTACCTTTCAAACCCCTCCATCCTTCTACCTTCGTTGGAGATGTCGGTGAGTTGAAGGAGACTCGATCGTGATCAGCAATTCAAGTGGTTCGAGAAAAGAATGACGTGAAGACCGGAAGGTGTCCAGTTCCGTTGCCGCGGGCAAATCCAAGGAGTTCCTTGGTAATGATCACAAGTCGGGAGTAAGTCAGTTAAGTTAGCACGTCGTTGCCACCCGGGTTGTAAGTTGATTTTCATAGTGCAGTGCTTTCCTCGCCGTTGAAACCCGAAGGATTTTTCTCGATTACCGTGGGTATCGAATTTTTTCTTCGTCACCAAAAATCGTGTCTTTTTATGGTTGTTTATGCTTATATATTACTTGCATGCTCGTTTTGATCGTTAGTATCTAGAAATAAGTATTCTTTACGTGTATTGAATATTTATTGTTTACTGCTTCCGTGTTATTTATCAAGGTCAAAACTCGATTGTATCACGTTAGCACAAAAGTGCTTTTTCAATTACTTTAAATCAAAGTTTTCAGGTTAATATCCCAACATCATCTTGGTTTATTTAACTACCCGTTTAGCTAATCTAGATGTTGGTTTGAACTCGGTTCAGTGGTTA
>JAOVVI020006315.1:0-15742 GCA_028571085.2 Nepenthes alata | reverse complement strand
CTCATAAATGTATCAATTAATATAATATTCATAATCATAAATTACTCAAAATGAAAGAAATATTTTTTTACTATCGCTCATATGTCGCTAATTCTAGAATTGCCTCTATCCAATGCTCAACAATAATCCCATCAATTCTGACTAGCACCTATAATACTTCTTCAATCTAAAGTCAAGAAATATAATAGTGAGCTGGATGCCTAACAAGTAAATACAATCAACAATATAGGAATACAAATAGCTCTCTCGGATAATAATATCAAATGCATAAAATTAATAATAACATTGATACAGCAACCACCATCTCAGACTCAATAACATGTCATGTCTACGATCCAAATGCCATATAAATAACTGAATATCAGGAATACAATATGGATTCTACCGAATCCGATCATCAGCTCAATACGAGGCCATACTGTACAAGATAACAATAATTTTTATTGTACAAGATAACAATAATCTCCATGGACCTTATTCTGCCACAATGAACCAAAGGGCCATGTATTTATGTCCCAACGGTTGGGTAAGTACAACAAAATTACTCGGTATCTATGATATCTCCACTATCCTTACAGTCATCCCAGAAGTTATACCCGTAGCAAGCTCATATCATCTCTAATACTCTTCACCAATGATATCCCTAATATCATTCTCTATGATGGTCACTAGGCTATAAGCATCCCTCCTTGATATCCACGACTTCGATCTTCGGAATGGAATAGGTATTGGAAAATTATAAACTATTATAAGGTCTCACAAACTTTCATTCGTCCAAATACCGTAGAGTCTTCGTATATTTTTCGTTACTTATCCATATAGTATCAATAAAATATACACACACTAACAAAGTTAATGCAATGAATAGATAACTAGAATTTACCAAGGAAATACAAATATAATTAATTAACTAACCAAACATTGAATATTCACCTAATCATCTGATCGGATTATAACATATAAATTCCATCACTAAGGCCAAAACTAAATACTCACTTGGTATATTTAGGTAAAACCTAGAAATATCAAACTAGTCTTGCTTTAATATCTCAAGTCCCAATGATCTGTTAAATTACATTTAATCTTAATCTTTCTATTAAACTGTAAGAATCCACTCACGCACATCTAACTATGCCAAACACACCCAAATATATACACATAAACACACACACATGCTAGTGCTATATAAATATAAATGAATATATATATATATATATATACACCCACTGCACATTACACACACACACACACGCACACCTCCATATATGTATAAATATATACACAACCATATTTACGAGCGTAAATCCTTGCATCCAAGGTTTTCCATATTACCCATTAATGGACCTGAGTTCCAAATCGACTTCTCACCATTCCCATCATAGAATACACAGTGGCACAATAGAGCGTGATGCTCTGTTCTCTTACCCATATTTCGATTCCCATGGATAAATAAGAAAATTCAGTTCTTATCATTTAGCATGTAAATTAATAAATTTTGTAGTATAAATCCACTAATAATTATGGCCAAATTCAGCATAAATTCCTTTAAATCGCAATGGGTTCCACAGTTCAGAGCCAATGCTCTGCCTTCCTAATTTTTTCCTTTTTAAACGAGATATAGGCAATTTCCATAATCAGAAGGTATAGCATGTAAAACAAATAATTTATAACTCCATTGATCAATTTATGAAGCCCCAATTTAACATAGAGCTCTTAAAGTTTGAGACTTTCACCAATCAAGACGTAGGCTCTATTCTTCCATTTCCAACTTCTCGACCAAGAACACAACCAATTTTCAGGAAATCACAGCATGCAAGCAAGAAATTTAACATCAACAATAAGAAGGGAAGAAGTTAATTGCCTAAATTTCTAGCATTTCTTTCGGCAATGGCGGCAGTGGCAGTTTCTCTCTTTGACTCTTGCATTTATTCCTTTAGCTCTTCCATATTCGAAATACAAATCCTTTTCCCATAAGCAAAGCATCCCACTTGCTCGAACATTAAGATCTGCCCACAACTCACTACCCAAAAGTTCGGCAACTCCCTCAAACATGAAGCACCCATCAATTATAGCTCATCACCTGAATTTATTTCTTCTAAAATTACAGATTGCCACTTGGACACATAGTAATGCCATTCTTAATCCTCCTGAGAGCATTCACATAGGGTAGCTCTTTATTCTATCTAACATTTTCGATGAAGTATCAGACACACATCAAATCCAAAGACTTCCAACCCAAAACATCAGCAATAATATTCGCCTTCTTGACTAATGATAAATCTCATAAGTATAATCTTTTAACAACTGCACCAACCTACGTTACCACTTGGTCAACTTCTTCTAACTGACACTGAAACTCACAATTACAGCTCTTAAGAGAATCCCACTGTTTACACTATCACATGATTGACTCTTTTTGAAAAATAATTTCCTCCAAGCCTTTTATAATCAAATGAAACCATAACTCTCTCTCCATACAAACACACCCCTAATTCCTCAAAGCAAAGGCCTCAAGTGCTAACTTCAAATCATGGGTAGAGTAATTCTGATTGTAGACATTCAACTGTCTTAACCCATAGGCGACCACCCAAATACATTGCCACTGAACACAACTCCAAATCTTTCTCGGAAGCATGATAACCTACCATAAATTCACTTGATCCATCAAGAATAGACCAAATCGACATTGTCGACAATCCGACCCTCACTTCTTGAAAACTTTCCTCACAACTATCGTTTTAGCAAACACTAATCGCTTCTGAGCCAAATACCCCCATAGATACTATAATTCTCATGGAATCCTCAACAAATCACTTAACAGATTCAATTGGACCGTAGAAACCGCAGACCCTTACGACAAATAATGGCCTTTTCCAATTGGCCACAGCTTTAATCTTCTACAGATCCACAAATATGCCACCAAAGAAACAATACTCCCTAAAATAACACTTCCTTCAACCAAACTCATATCTCCTCAAATGGCAAATAGCTGACTACCCTTCACAATTATGACACAGTCCTCAGACAGACCTCATACCCCTAACAATTCTTTGAATAAATTAAAATATCATTAATGAAACCATCCCAAAATTTGACCCAAACATGGCCAAAAGATTTAATTTCTAAGATCCATAAAATGCACTGACAAAATCACTACCATAAAAGTCACCATCGAAGCTCACAATGGTCGTACCTTTATCCTAAAGGTGTCTTAGGCATATCCGCCCAATCATTCTTAATTAATAATACTCTGAATGTAGATTGATTTTAGAAAATATCAAGCTTCTTCCATTGATCAAACAAATCACCTATCAATTCCCATTACTCACTAATCAAACAATTCATTTTCCAAATAAATTAACATTTTAATAATCAATTGATAACTTCATCGATTCATCTTACTCATTCCAAAGGCACTAGAGTGCCCCACAACAAAACACCCGATCGATGCCTCATCTATTCTATGCAAGGTCCTCAAAATTGGTGCCAATCCCAACAAAATCTCAACAACAATCTCAATTATCGATTAGAACAAAATCCAGTCTAATCCTCTCCTCTAAGAAATACCCTTGAATTACCATACAACTAAAAAATTCATAATAACTACAGAATGACACCAAAATGTGCTCAAATATGCCAAATAAACTCGGCCACATCACTTTATTACCTCTCTTCCTCATACTCAAAACTCATAACCCAAATTGCAATTCAGGATATTCTTACCAAAATCATCTACACTACCATGGCGACTTGGTAACCAAAATTACTCCTAATATAATATCAAAGTCCAGCACATCAAATAAAATTTGATCAACCAACCATTCATATCTACAGACCGGGACTAGACACTAAAGTCCACAATCTTAGCAGTCAAGGGTTTATCCATCAGGGATAGTATCATCAAAGCTCGTTCTAGAAATTAGAAAAATATACAAAATTGTACATAATTTTAGGGGCCACAGACTTATTTCTTTACCTCTACCAACCAAATTCACCTTCCATACTTTCCTAAATGCCAAACAGAGATAGACTCTTCTAAAAATTTCCTCCACAAAACATCCTAAGAAGTGAAATGCGGCACTGAGAAGCCCACCACTAGCTTACCTCACTCTCCAACTTAGGGATAATAGACTGTATTTCATCCGAACAATCAAAAATTTCAAACACTTTCTCCACTTTCTGAAGCTCAATTTAAGCTTTAATTTGATCAAAGTTTTTCAAAAAATTTCAAACCGTCTCACTCTTAATCATTCAAATGGCGCTCCATCTTGCCCCTAACTGAACATCCTTCACATAGTAACTGAACTCTCATCTGGCTGCTGGATCATACCATGCATTATGTCACTCACACAACCCATCATAGCCAAATAATCAATCATTTGATTCGAAGCCTCGGACGCTAGCCCATGGCATTCTGTGCTTCAGACGCTACTCGGGCGGGCCTCATGTGGCACTCGGTTTCTCCGAAATCTTTTAAAATTTTATAATATATAATAATTTTCAATGCATCCCATATACCTAAAATAACATATAATGCCAAAATAAATCGAAGGAAAGCCAGACATTAGAAGTTATGCTTCCATATTAGTTCTCAGCCATGACAATGAAGAGTGTGGGAAGTGCCACTTTGAAGATGGTTGAAGAAGTGTCGGCAATTTGACACCATCCAAGGCCCTTATGAAAGGTAGTGCCAAGCCTGACTAGGAAACCTATGTCAAGATATTGACTACAGACTCAATCATGGAGATGATTGCTTTGGGCGCCTTTGTGATGTTGACATGACATCTCTAATGGTCGGTATTTTATTTGGTGCTGACACCCTCTCTAGTGTCCTTGCTAGGTCTCTCCTCTTAGGTGTGTAAGTAATGCCTACAAAATGATAATATGAGTTGTTTTAAGGTGAATATTTTTAAGTGACATGATATATTATCTATCTATTTATAATACAAACTTATAAAAAATTAG
This sequence comes from Nepenthes alata, assembly GCA_028571085.2. Lineage (NCBI taxonomy): Eukaryota > Viridiplantae > Streptophyta > Magnoliopsida > Caryophyllales > Nepenthaceae > Nepenthes > Nepenthes alata. The sequence goes on along the minus strand of JAOVVI020006315.1, from coordinate 10,777 downwards.
ATAAATTGAGAGATACTATATTATTTAAAAATATTTTTAAAACATTTTTATAATTATGTTGACAATTAGGTCTGCTCAATCTTTTCAAAGCCTATTTCTAAGACCAAATCAAAGAGTAATTCTTCTATGAGGTCAATTATTGTCACATTTCAAAATTTAATCCTGATAGTAATAATTAGTGAGACTATTCATTAACAATTAATAGACATAATTAACTTTTAGATGTGACCAACAAGTTAATATTTTAACAGGCCTAAAAATATTAATTGATTAAACCACAAAATTTAAATTTGCCATACCCAAAAATGACTCTGAATATCGACCATACTATGACGTCGGACCCTACCTAAGAGTCATATTTGATCTAAAAATTAGAGTAAATTACATTCACAATAGATTGATACTAGATAAACTAATATCCATTATTTAATTACAGGCCATAGTTTGAATAATATAAATATTATAAACTACTGATCGAAAACTAAATACATCATCAAATAACAAACATTTCTAATTATAATCTCTTTGGATATCTCTTTCTTCAATCCTAATCATCCTACAAGTACATGAGCAGCAAATCTGAATGAGGTTAGTGAAAAACAAAATATTAGTGAGCCAAAAATTTTATAAAGTATATAATTTTATAGTTAAACATATGATTTACATAAAAATATGCTTGTAGGAGTAATGAATCAAATTCAGATGAAATGCCATAAAATTTTCATAACAAATGTGTACAATTTTTTAAATTTTTTTATGATCTTATTCAGATTGTGTCATAAAATTTATATTTAATTATATAAATCTTAGGAACCAAGGGTCATTAGGGCCTTACCAACTAAATAAGTGAATAATAAAAAATTAAGTTGTATCTGTTTCTATACCACCAAAAACTTTATGCTACTATTCAAGATTTATATAAGGACCGTCATACATATCACCATATAGATGGGGTCAAACGTCACTTTTATCCACGAATAATAGGTTTAAATATCGATCACCACTATAATATATTAAGGGATACTATAATATACCACCACTGAACTTATTATAATGGTCAGATATTTAAACAAATAAAACTTTTACACAATTTTATATAATTTTTATTTTTTCTCAATCTGAAAAAATATTCTTAATTTTTTAACAAATTATAGAGTTTTTTTTTATCAAATTTCTTCAATTCCTTATCATTCCATAATTTAATGTTATGCTTTATCACACTTAATTTAAAATGTGGAAAGAAAAATTATAAGGTTTTTAAACATAATTTCTCTTGGCAAGTAAGTGCAAAAAATCAATAATTCACCTCCATAAGCAAACATGTAGGGCAAATATTAAGAAATTTCATAACATACAAATCATATATTTAGTAAATTTAAACAGTTAGAATATTATGTATGAATTTAAAATATAAGAGAATTTAAAATATAAGAGAGTCATTTAATTTTGGATTCTTTTTTTTTTTGGGTAAGTAAAGAAAATCTGAATTCAATATATGTATGTAAATAAATTATAGGAAAATAACTTAATAACCCAAAGTATATGAATTAAGAACATAACTTTCATAAAAATTATAAAGAATGGAAGTGACAGTTCATACATGTAAAATACTATTATCTTAGCTACGAAAACATATCATATATAAACATTTGAAACAATAAATACTCAAGAGGTGGAAACAAATTAGCAACAAAGGAAAGGAAGGCTTGTGATGCACTTTTTTTTAACTTCAACTTACTGAAATCTTACTTTGATTTACTTAAATTTGGCTTCTCTAGCTTCTTCTCTCTCTTCTCCTTTCACCTCTCTCAAAATCTGACAGAAAATGATCAAAAATTAACCGAATATGACTTATATAGCAAACTAACACACGAGTACTTTCCGTATCAAGCACCGTGGGCAAACACAATGGCACACGTGCACTATTTCGGGCATGTGTCAAACACTGGCATTCTACTTCAGTGGTCTTAAGTATCTCTCAGGTATGTATCGAGCATGAATATAAAAAGTACACTTAAACTTTGATTAAGAGTCTATCAGATGTAACCTCTTTACTTAAAACATATATGTGCAAGCGTTAGACACCGATTAAGTATCTATCAACCCAATATGATCCGGTCAACCTTTGACTTTGATCCTCATCAACCATCTTCTTAGATCTCAACTTCTTATCTAAACTTAATAAATTATAATTAAATTTTAAAACTCAGAATCCATACCTTACATTCCTTCTCTCCGTGTAAAAATTTCATCCTCAAAATTTAACATGCCTTATCAAAGAAATAAAAGTGGATATTTCTCCAAAACCTCATGTTCTTTTTTCCATGTGACGTTTTCATATGAATGGATTCTGTACAAAACTTTCAGTAATAGAATAGCTTTTGTTTAAAACATTGGATCTCTTCTATCCAAAATCTGAACCGATTCCTTAATGTATATCAAATTTTTATTTATCCACAATAGCTCGTATTCAATAATGTGTGATTGTAATATCCCAAATTTTTATCCGAATTAATTAAAATTATTTATTATTATTGTGGATAATTTATGTGTGATAAAGATTAATTAAATATTATAAAAATTTTGGAAGATATTTGGATTAGTTTGGTCGGTACTCGAAGTGCGCCCGTGCCAACGTCGAGTATCGATCTGGGTTTTAAAATTTAAGTAATGAATATATATATATATATATATAATAGTAATAATAATAATAATAATAATTACAATAGCATGTAGAGGGGGAAAGGGGGGCAGCTCGGGAGAGGGGTTTCATAAACAGAGGCTTTGGGTAGAGAGAGAAAGAGGGAGGAAGAAGAGAGAGAAACGGGCAAACGGAGGCTTTCGTGTTCGATTCCGGCTTCAAGTTAGTTGAAGAAATTGAAAATCAGGTCGAGGTAGGTGCATCCATACCCTTATTTTTTAATTTTTTTTATTTTTGTTCGATTCTCCTCGAGTATTATTATCCTGATACCTGACCCATACACGTATATATGATACCCATAACTTAATTATGTATATATGTAAATTCTATATCTAGATTTGTAAAAATTAATTGATTTTTGCATTCAAATCCTAACCCCACGCCCGGGTAGTTTTGGGCCCCAATTTTTGATACTTTTATATAAATTGAGACTAGAATATCATTATTCATATCCTAGTATAATTTATTTTTCATTTGTTACCCGATTTTCCCTTCGATTTGTCCGGTTTGACCTCACCAAGCCCTAACCTGTGCTTAGCTCAGGATTCTCCCCTTTTCCTTCGATTATATATTTTATTGACCCCAAATTATAAATTATCATGTCCTAATTATGCACATACCTCAGCTGGGCGTCCAATTTTACAAATATCGACCCATTCGTAACGTCCGAACGCTCTAAAATGGCCCTGTTACTACTCACCTGAGGTCCATTGGGAATTTTGCATTCTCCCATCGTAATTAATTGTTATGTAAACTATGTCTAATTGTATATGTCCAATTGTAAGCCCCCAAAAAATGTGTTTGTGTTCCGTTGTAAAGAAAATGTGTTTTAGAGGCCCCCAAAGTGATAATTGACTAATGATAGTAAGAAATCCTAATCTTTCCTTTGAATTATGATGATCATGTATCCAATTAACTTATGAAAAGGTTTAAATCTGAAGGAAAGATAATAATTGCATATACATTCAGAGGAAAATCTACAATGTGTTATGTGATCAAATTATTCTCTTAGATAGAGATATTATGAATCAAATTGTGGTGGACCTACCCTCAAATGAATTAGAAACTATAAAACTAGGACTACAAATTTATGTTATGAAGGGTAATATCCCTTGGCCCACTATTAGTGTTATAATAGAGACTCGAGGATTACTCCAACAGCATATTATAGCGGATAATACTATTGACAAGCCTTAGGATATTACTGTAGATTTTGTGCTCGGGGTATACCCAACGGCACTGTTCTGCCTCTAAGTCAGCAAAACACTTGGAGTTATAACTTCGCTTATGTACCATTTTATTATTTTAAATCCGTTTTATTTACTTACCAAAAAAATATATTACTGTGGAAAGACGAGGACTGCCTCTGGACCGCGGGAGGCTAGGGTAGCGTTTTATCGGCCCTGTATGACCGGGTGATAGGCATACCACTATGCCATGTGGTGTTTGGCCTTTTCTAGGCAAAAGTTTGTTATTGGATATTGAGTACATCGTTCGGCCTTAAACATGACCTAACCCGATTGCGTTGCCTTCGGTTAGGGTATAAGTAACCACAATGGCTCCTAGACAAGGGTTTACTCATGGTAGTGGTCGACCGTGAGGTCGGGAGGAGCTGTAGGGAGGCATCTTGAGGTTTTAATTTGATTAGCGTTGACATAGTTCTCAAATTGATCGGTGTTGATCCAAGGCCTAGGTTAATTGGTTTGGTTCGAAGTTTAGGCTTGATCGGCTTTGGATTGAGGTCATTAGGATAACAATTTATTAAGAAGGGATGTTTGAACAATATGATCAATCATGATGGTTTGGGTGAAATCAATGGCTTGAGGACAAGATAACTTAAAGTTAATCCTAGTGTAACAAGTTCTGGGATGTTGACTTATAATCAACTTATTGATGCTTTAGTACCTAAACTTTTGGGTGGCTCGGATTCTATAGAGGTTGAGATGTGGATCCTGAGAATTAAAATTATGTTGTGGTAATCCAATGTTCAGAAGAAGATAAGGTAATGATATCCCCTGTCAAATAGGAGGTGAAATCGACCTCGCGTGGTTGACGTGAAAAGAGTCATGGCCTTGAGGATAAAGAAATATCATAGGATATATTCATGGATGTTTTATGGATGAATATCTTAATTTGACGGGATTTTTTAGAGCATATTTCAAGTGTGGACAGTTCAATCTTGTGATTAGGGATTGCCCTTATCCCCTGGGTCGGGCAATTAAGGAGCCTAGTACTTTAAATCAAAGCTTCGCAGTGATGGCACAAAGTGTAGAAGTGTCGTCCATTGTAGTAGGAGATAAGGTTCCCAAATCTTGATACTTCGATATATGTGCTACATTGGGATCAAGAACCTATATTTCTATTTGTACTTCCTAAGCTTATGGTTTATTTGAGGATCATAGACTTGTGCTAGTTGTATTGAGATTTGTAGTATTTTCTTGGGTATGTATATATGGTTAGTTGGGATAAATTGATTGCGTTGTGGTGTTAAGGTTTGATATGATATTGAGGATGATTTGGTTGATGAGTCGCCATACTAGTGGACATTGTATCAGTAGGACATTATACTCCGCAATCTAATAGTGGAACTTTTGAATATGGGGCTTCATTGTTTGGGAGGCAACAAGGTTAGTATCGTTTGCCTGCAAATCGTTAAATTGAGGTTGCTATAGAGGTTGTGCCAGGATTGGCAATAATTTTGAGGACCCTGCATAGAACCGATGGAGACATCAGCTGAGTGTTTTGTGGTGAGGTGGTTCAGCACTTTTGGGATGAGCAAGATGATTTAATGAGGATATTTGTATATAACTGAAATCTAGTTGCACAAGAGACAAATGATTTAATGATCAGGAATTGTAAATTAATGAGTGATTTCTTTGATCTATTGTCGAGGGCTTGATGTTTCTTAAGGTTGATATGTATCCATGATATTATAAATTGTGGATAATCAAGAATTATTCTTAAGATAGCTTTCAGAATTAGGAATAGCCATTACGAGTTTCAATAATGCCATTTTGGTTTTGTAGGTTCATTGGCATTTTCATGATTGTATGAATTGGATTATTTCGGCCATGTTTAGGTCAAGGACGTGACGGCCTTATCGATAAATTCAAAGAATCATAGGACGTACGGATTCTGTTTGAGGAGTGTATCTTATACTATGAAAACAGTTAGCCATGTGCTCATTTATGAAATAGATGTACGCTTGGGAGAAATGTTATGTCGGGCATGAGGTTTCTCTGATAGCAAGAATGCGATTCCTTAGAGTCTGGAGCGATGGCTTATTCAGGAAGGATTGGCTGATGTCTCGAAAGTGTGTGGCTTCTTGGGTTTACCTAAACCCGAAAGGGTAATCCGATAAGTATTTCTCAAGGATTGTAGCACCGTGAGACGTTTGGCATGAGATGATCAGCGTCCGTCGGAATGAGTCTTTCAAGGGTTGTCTTCAAGGGATAAAGGAATAGTTGTCGACCTTATTGTTTGGGTTGACCCCTGATGGGTCTAATAAGTCACAGTAGAATGTGATCCTTTTGAGGAAGTGCTAAGATTGTGTTTCTTATAACCTTATATAGGTGACTACCCTTGGTTAAGAGGGTATAAATCCAATGACCAGAATTACCCCACCAATAGTTTGGAGTTAGCCATTGAGGTCCTTACTTTGAGGATTGATAGGTGTCACTAGTAGAAATAGCCATTGTCTAAATGATCATAAAGGACTAGGAGGTTGTCTCACCAAACGAGATGGCAATGCACCGTGCAAACGGGTTAATATTCTTATGGATTAGAAGGTGTATTTCAATGTCCTTCATGAAAGGTGAACAATATTGCTATTATCGGACACCAGGAATTTTGGTTGGGAAATGTCTGGATGCTCCATAAGAGGTGTACTAGGATGAATCTCGAGTGGCTTCTTATATTTAAGGGAAGGGGGTGCTCTGCCTTTGGTTTTAGGAGGGAGAGTGGCCTCCTATGTAGTGAGATCATAGAATTATGAGCTAAGAAGCCCTCACCGTTTCGGTTTTGGGGATGTTAGGGTAGCAAGAATTATGGATAGTGTGTGGGTAATTGTGGAATTGGAAGACTAGGATAGCTCATTCCTTGTGATTTAGATGATACGTTGAGATAGGATAGGTTGGCTCGCTGGTATGTCGACAAGATGATAAGTTTGGTAAGTGTTCGAGTTCAAGGTTTTTGGGTGATTACTTCAATTGTGTTACCTAGGTTAATTGTAATCTACAGATTTTGGGCATTACCTTAGTCGTATTGATGTCCTTAGGATAATAGTTGCAAGGAAACCTAGGAGTCTGATTTGAATTAATGAATATAAGTTGCAAGAGGATTCCTAGTATCGTCATAAATTGTTAATCAGAGTAGTGTGTGGAATCCTATTGGCCCTTGGCTCAGAAACTTCAGAATACGATTAAGGTCCGAAGTGGAAGATCCTTCTCGAGGCATAGGAAGTATTGGGGTGAGAGCCTATTGGTTCATTTGAAATTTTGTATTAAATTAGAGGGTTAGCCAATAATTAGGCATATATTTGAATCAGGGTAGATTATCGTGATGTCTCCTAGGTATCTATAATTGAGGAAGTAGGTTATGATCGAGTTTAACCATTGTGGGAGATTAGGAATTGTCTTATAACAAGGTTTTCATCTCAATTTTAGATAAAAGGTTATTAGACGTTGAGGATCAGAATGATTCGAATGATTAAGGTTCGCTAGAAATAATCATCTCTCCAAGAAAGTGATTTGGGAGTACAGAGGCAAAATCTGGAAGAACTATCCCTTTATTGTTAAGTTTTGAGATTCGTCAAATTTTGAAGATAAAATTTTTATAAGTGATGGAGAATATAATATTCTAAATTTTTATCCGATTTAATTGAGATTATTTATTATTATTTTTGATAATTTGAATGTGATAAAAATTAGTTAAATATTATAAAAATTTTGAAGGATATTTAGACTAGTTGGCCGGCACCCGAAGTGCGCCCGTGCCGTCGCCGAGTATCAATTTGGGTTTTAAAATTTAAGTAATGGAAAAAAAAATATATATATATATAATAATAATAATAATAACAATAGCATATAGAGGGGGAAAGGGGGGCAGTTTGGGAGAGGGGTTTAAGAAATAGAGGCTTCGAGTAGAGAGAAAAACGGGCAAACGGAGGCTTTCAGGTTTGATTCTGACATTGAGCTAGTTGAAGAAATCAAAGATCGGGTCAAGGTAAGTGCATCCATACCATTCTCTTCCATTCATTTTTATTTTTATTTGATCCCCTTCGGATATTATTATCTTGATACCCGACTCATACATGTATATATGATACTCATAACTTAATTATGCATATATGTGAATTCCATATCCAAATTTGTAGAAATTAACCGATTTTCTCATTCAAACCCTAACCCCGCGCCCAGGTAGTTTCGGGCCCTGATGTTTAGGGTTTTTACATAAATTGAGACTAGAATATCATTACCCATATCCTAGTATAATTTATTTATCAATTGATACCCGATTTTTCCTCCAATTTGTTCGGTTTGGCCTCGGCAAATCCTAACCTGCACCCAGCTCAGGATTCTCCCATTTTCCTTCAATTATATGTTTAATTGACCCCAAATTATGAATTATCATGTCCTAGTTATGCATATACCTCGGCCGAACGTCTGATTTCACAAGTATCGACCCATTCGCAACATCTGGACGCTCTAAAATGACCCATTTTTGTTCACCTGAGGACAATTGGAAATTTTTCATGCTCCCCTCATAATTAATTATTATGTAAGTTATGTCTAATTGTATATGTCCAATTGTAAGCCCCAAAAAAATATGTTTGTGTTCCATTGTGAAGAAAATGTGTTCCGGAGGTCCCCAAAGTGATAATTGACTAATGATGGTAAGAAATCCTAATCTTTCCTGTGAATTATGATTATCATGCATCCAATTAACTTATGAAAATGTTTAAATCTGAAGGAAAGATAATGATTGTATATACATTCGGAGGGAAATTCATAATGTGTTATGTGATCAAATTGTTCTCTCGGATGGAGATATTATGAATTGAATTGTGGTGGACCTTCCATCGAATGAATAAGAAATCATGAAATTAGGACCACAAATTTATGTTATAAATAGTAATATCCCTTGGCCCGCCATTAGTATTATAGTAGAGACTCAAGGATTATCTTGGCCGCGTATTACAACGGATAATACTTTTAGTAAGCTTTAGAATGTTACTGTGGAAGGACGATGATTGCCTCTAGGCCTCGGGGGAACATGTGGGGCCTTGTATTATCGGCCCATCTATAAGTATGATATGTAGACTGCTCGTCTCTTGATTGATAATAGGAGCTTGTAACCTTAGATCCTGTGGGGGTATCATGATCTTTTTCTCATTTTTCCGCACCTTTGGTTAGTAATGCTTACTCACATTAATCCGCAAAGATGAATAATTATGCATAAATTATATCCTAAAGAGAAATAAATTATATTTTAAAGTATAATCGAAGAGTATATTGATCATGTTCTTGTCTATGCATCCTTTTTCGTGATTATATATATCCTTCATTACTTAACCTTGCTTATATTGTCTACGGTTTTAAATATGATGCACTTGCTGAGTATTTGGTTCACCCTTACTGCTTCTTCTTACCTCCAGAATAACATAGAACTGTTACGCCGATGGAACTGGGTAGAGACTAGAGATCGACTAGGCTCTGGACTTGGAAGACTGAATTGGAAGACTTATACTTTACAGATTATAGTTAATTGTATACATTCATATTTCAATTGAGTTTATTAATGTATATTGTACAAAATGACTAATGATCAGATAGTTTAGTTTTCGCTGTCATTTGGATTTATTTATATTTCCGTAGGATATTATGATTTATAACAGTTATCTAGTGGCATCTCTCTTTGACCAACGTTGTGTATAGATGCACTGCGTTGGAGCCACATCTAAGTAGTGGTATTTGGATCCTATGTAGTTTATGTACTGATTTTTGTATGTTGTTAGAACTTGGAGCTATTAGGATGTATATGTGTTAGTTGTTTAGATGTTGTGGCATTTTGGGAGGATTTATATATATTATACAGGATATTTCACAAATATTTTGTATAGTTGGACGGCCATATTACAGAGAAAACTCTGCCGAATTTTTATAAAAAAAATACAGTCCATCACACACCCGAAAATGTGCAAGTGGTTATAGAACACCTCCTTTTTTGACAACACTTTCTTTGAAATTTCTCCATTTAGTGAACCGCTTGTTGATAGATTCATCATATGAGCCATAGCATTCGAGGCTTTCCCCCAAAAATAACCGAAAAATTTCACCTCTAAAAGCACACATCGACGTCTCTCCATTAACTTCCTATTTACCCGTTCTATCACATCATTCAACTATGGTGTCTTCAGTGGAGTCCTTTGGTGTCAAATTCCATAGGTCCGACAATACACATCAAATACTCCGACATACTTATAACCATTATTTTTCAGATGCACTTCAACTTCTTCTCCGTTTGTTGCTCACTAACCCATGAAATTGCTTGAAGAAGTCAAGGGTTTGATCCTTTTACTTTAGCGGATACACACACAACTTTCTCAAATAATTCTTGTGAGGTTCTGGGTCTAAAAACTTGATAATGATGAGGTAATTAGTATGCTAATGATTAATACTTGGCCTATGGAATGAATAAGGTTGGGTATTGGAAGAAAAATTGAGAAAAAGTTTGGGTTCGTGTTGCTGAAGCGCTGCCAACAGGCTTGCGCATGATGCGTTCTCGAGCCGTGGCTCGAGCGTGATTTCCAGAACCTTCCCCGCCCACTGGCCGCTCAAGCTCTGCTCGACCGAAAATTCCAAAACCGCAGCTGCCTGATGCTCGCTCGAGGCGCGCTCAAGTGGTGGCGCCTTTTTAAGCCACATCGTGCTTCTTTTTCCTCATTTTTCCATGAGCCCAAAAGCTTCTAGAGAGAGAGAGAGAGCCAATTCTAGTGAGAGAATGGTGGAGATCGAGGCCGTGGAGTCCGAATCCGTCCGAGAGCGAGTTATAAAGGTAAAAGCACGCGTCGAGGCA